>JAINRJ010000174.1:0-147629 GCA_022113865.1 Chimonanthus praecox | reverse complement strand
AATAGTGTGTTCCACTGGTTTGGTGTATGCCATGATTACTAATTTTCAGGAAAAAATAGATTTGTTGATCTTTTATAAAGGGAAATAAGTAGCTGATGGATTAATTTCAGATTTCTGGTGCAGTAACCATTATTACTTTTCTGGAATATTTATCACCATTTCAGGGTGGAAGCAAAGTCATTGGGACATTTGTCAGCCCAATATTGTCCTTTGGTACCCCTCCAAGGTCAACTATTGCAGCAGCCTTCAGTGCTGATGGAAAAACTCTTGCATCTACACAGTAAGTTGATACCGTTGTCTTTATTTGTTTTTTAGTACTAGAGTGGTCTGCAAGTTAATGACACTGCTACTGTTTTGACAGTGGTGATCACACTGTTAAGATCATCGATTGCCAAACTGGAAGGTGCTTAAAGGTGTTGAGTGGCCATCGACGGACACCTTGGGTGGTATGGTCATTTCTTTATTTATTTGTCAGTGCATAACATTTTTCAAATATTTATGATGCCTGTATCAAAATTAGCTCCGGTGCTTTGAGTGAATCTTAATCAATTGATTTGCTTTCCTTGTGACATCTTTTAGTTAGAAAAGAAATTGCATAAGTGAAAATATGGTTGGGTGGATTCTCTCTATTTCAACGAACTTGCATCTGTACAGGTACTCATGGTTAGGACCTGTCAGTTCTTTCTATTTAAACAAAGCTATATCTGTGCAGATACTGAAGGTTGGAAGTCATTGTCAAACCTCTCCAACCTGAGACCCATCCTGGGCTGTTTTGCGGTTTTAAGTGGTTTGTATGTAGGACTTGTGCCTGTTGATTTGTCTCAACATGAGATAGTGAGAGATGATGTTTTCACTGGGTTTTCCTTAGATTGGACTATTTGATGTGAACGATTTTTTGGTTGGAGACTGTATGTTAAATATGACTTTAAATTATTTGGATCATTTAGGGCCACCAAACGATCTCAAATTTGGGGTTTTCTAATTAAGTTTTTGATGATTAAGTGCCCTAAACATATTGTACATGGGCTGCCATGAATTTTTGATCTAGTAGAAGTGGAACCATTAACAATAGTGCCATGGGCAATTTTGGCCACATTTTTTTCGAATTTCTTTTATTTATTTATGAATTTGAGTTGTATCTTTTTATAAACCTTCTTAGTGATTTTTATTTAGTAGGAAATGACTTTAGCAAGGCTCTACTTTGAAAGAACTGACTAATCTTTTACCAAATTAAAAAATTGCAAAGCATGAAGTAGCATGTATGGCCATCAATGGGAGAGGGAGTTATCAAGGATTTTGTTGCTAGGGTGTAATTATTTGTGTGGTTATTCTAATTATTATGAATAAGTTGAAAGGGAGGGATGGATCCCATCCTTGGTTGTTTGTTTTCTTAATTCTTTGATCTAGAAAGATTGAAGGCTTTAAGCCTTATTAGGTTTATCCATCCATACAACTATACAAGTTACATCATATGGACAATTCCACGTCGAATTCCCATTTTGCTCTTTGAATTGGGTTTTCATGTGGAAAAGCTTGCGATGCCTAGTTTTTTGCGCCAGTGAATGTGGATTTGGTTTTTTTTTTTGAGCAGTAACAAAGAAATTTCATTAAAATAAGGAAAAATACAGATACAAAAACATAGGGAAGACCACAACTAGAATTGGATAAGAAAAACCACAATCATATAAAAAAATAATAGAAAAATTAAAACTGCAAACAAAGTGATCCTCCCAGCTCAAAGAAAGAAAACGCCAGAGAAATGATCAGCGACTCCTAGCTTGGCAAAATAGTCTGTCACTCCATTTTTGTTGCTCGGCCAATCTGGACAAAGGATACATCAAGCCCTGAGGCCAACTCTCTAATCTCCCTAACCTTAGAGATCAGTCTCTAATCTCCCTAACCTTTGTCCCTTAGCTCATTTGATCTCATTTGCCCGAATCCCCCTCTATTATAAGTTTTCCTTGCCCATGCATTTTTTAGATGGTCAGAGCTCTCCTAATGCTAAGGATTTCTGCCTCATTGGAGTCCTTAACTCTCACCGACTCACTGAATGCAATGGAAGTAGTCCCCTCATGATTCCTATGCACCCCACCTATCTCTACTGGAAACCGGTCCCTACTGGCCCCGGCTTCCCTATGGTTGCCCCTTCTACATTGAACTTCATGACATTTTGTTTTGGGTGTTTTAATCCATTCTTGTAATCAGTTTCCTATTTATTTTGATTTTTTTGTTAGATTTCAATTGGAATGCTCTGATTATACTCAAATTGAATTAGGACTGCATTTGTTGGGTTTGATGTAGTGTCCTTTTTCATTTCTCTTTTGTTGTTTCTTTTATGTCAATGGAGAATAAGATCTTTATTTTCGGGTATTCCTTGTGTGCGTGTGTTTTTTTCTTTTCCTTTTTAAATTTCCCATCCACCCATGCATCCATCCTTCCGATCCATGTTTTTTGCTGAGAGGGAAACAATGTGAGAACTTATTTTAAGCATTTTGTCTTGGATTTAAACTGTCCACCCATGTACTCGCTGCAATGGTGCTTCTATTTTCCTGATTTTCACTTGGGTGTGTTATCTGCTGTCCCTATGCTTGCTTATTTGGTACGATGCAGCTTGTCATGTGCAATCTTGTTGTGTTGCATGCATGTCTTAGATTTTTGAATGACCCCTCAAGCATGCTGTATCAATGTTGTAAAAATCGAATCGTATCGTAAATCGTTACTACATTTTGAATCGCAAATCGTGTATCGTAAATCGTAGAATCGTAAGATTCATAAGTGTTTTCCCTAAAAAATATTTAATATATGAAATAACGTAAAATATATTTAAAATGTAATAACATGAGCAATTCTCCAACTTTCTTTCAATATTAAGTGAATTCTATATAATTAGTTTATTAGAGCTCAAATTTCAATGCTCCAACTCCCAAAAGTATAAGACCAGTATCTAATCCAACTATACTGTGAAAAGTTAATAATAAACTAACAAACCCTTAAAAAATTGAAAGGTCTTAAATGCTCATTAACTCAGCCTTAAAAACCATTAAAACAAAATGTTTCATACTTTCACACACTCCTAATAACCCCATAATTCTATTATTTATACGAATCGTAAGATTTGTTGATTGACGAATCGTTCATCTTATCATATCGTATGAATCGTAAGATACGAATCGTGTATCGTAAGATTTTAACAACCATGTGCTGTATTAACGTTATTAAAACCGGACCGTGTGTGGAATAGTCTCAGGAGAAGGTTGGGTTGAACCTTCGTCCTGTCAAAATCCGTGTCATCAATATAATACTAAAAATTATATTTTATAATAAAAGATAAGATTATATTTTCATAAAAAATATTTTTGTTTTCACTAATACAATTATAAATACTAAAAAAATAATCCCAATTCTTAAAACAATGTCTAAAGTTTTAAAACTCACTCAACTTGAACCTGTTTTGTAGAAATGAACAAAAAACCTTACTCTGTAGTTGCTTAACAATATTATCATGTTATTAATATAAAAATATAATGTTTTGTTAATATACTTTTTAATCATAAAAAAAATAATCATTCAAAAAAATCCTTTATTATAAATATTTATTTTACTCATAAACATTATATTGGCATGGAACATGATTTCTATTAAGTTGTTATTTTTATATTTTCTTTTTTCTTTTTAATTTTTTTTAACACGTAACTGAATAAAAATAATAAAATCTAAAGGAATAGTTTAATAAAAATCAAGTTAGATGTCAAGTTAGTATATATATATATATATATATATATATATATATATTTATTGAATTTTTTTTTCCTAATACCTAATATTTTCTATTAATTTTTTTTCACTTGATTTCTATTAAGTTGTAAATTTGTAATAAGGTTTTAGAAGATTGAGATTGTTAAAAAAATGGCTTAAATAAAAAATAAACTTTTACTTTTCAAAAAAATAAAATAAAAATAAACTTTTAATATAAAAGGGTTGTTTTAAGTCATAACCCTAAGTCTCTAAGTCTCAACAATTTGTTTCAAACTCTACCACCGCATTCGAAAGAAAAGAGAAGACTTTAGAAGAGGAATCCTGACGCCATTGCAAAGAAAACGAGGAGGAGGAGAAAGAGGAGCCCTAACCCTAATGCCGAGAAGAAGGGAGAAGATGAGTGAATGGGAAGCCACTCCGGTGATTCTTTTTTAAATTTCTTTTCTTTTCATCATCTTCCCTGATTTTCTTCTTTCCAAACACGGTGAACCGCGGTTCATGAGTCACGGTTTTCTTCACTAAACCGTGTTGAATCGCGTCTACAATGGTTTTTTACTGTTCAACTTCTCAGAAGGCTTTTTTATAGAACCGAACCGTAAAGATGACTGAGGTTCGACTGTGGCCTGGTCCGGTTCTGATAACACTGCTGTATGACACTAGTTCATTGCCATTGTCCTTTCTACATTTCCACTGTCATCCCCGTTAGCAATGGAGAACATACACACCCACCATCTCTTTTTCCTCTCCATCTCAATCACAAACTCTCCCATAACCCTTTGACATTGATCTCCAATCCCAAACCCACATCATCCAAGACCCAAACTTTTCCAAGCAAAAAAATGGGAAAAAAACACCTGGGTCATATCTAAGAGATCGATATGACCGTACAAAAACAAAGAAGGATATGAAGAAGTATACAAGTTATACGAGGACCAAAAATTATGATAGAAAAACCTAAAAATAAATCCAATCTAGAAACATTGTACTTTGCCAAGAAGTCAGCCACTACATCAGCAAATTTGCAAACATGTATGAAAATGTCTGAAAACACCCTTTTTTATTTCCTACCATTAAAATATTATTTTGCTCACAAGAGCCTTTTTGACATCCATGGTCCTCTCCTTGTTTCTTAACATGCACGTCTCTTATTCTTTTAGATTCCTCAAGCACATCTTTGGCTACTTGTTTAATTCAACCTACAAGTTGATCCCATAATTTGTTAGGATTCATGTTCTTGCCTACACAGGTGTAGCTCAGTTGACTTGAGCTTTTAGGAATAAACTAGAGGTCTCGAGTTCACATCTTTGGCTACTTGTTTAATATAATCTACAAGTTGATCCCACAATTTGTTAGGATTCATGTTCTTGCCTACATAAGTGTAGCTTAGTTGGCTTGAGCTCTTAGGAATAAACTAGAGGTCTTGAGTTCAACTCTCCTTGGAGTTAACCTGACACAAAAAGGCTTGTGGGCTGTTTTGTGTAACCATGGGATAGTCTTGTCTCCAGTATGGGAGGGGATGGCTATGATATTCAAAAAAAAAAAAAACTTTCTTCGAAAGTTTTGCCTTTTCATTTAAGTTATTTCTCTACTCAGCTACAAACACATTTCTTGTTCTTTATATTTTAATTTTGTCCCTTCAAAATTTGTCTTCAATGTTAGTGCATAAACCAATGAAATGATCTAATTAGTACTTCTATCTAAAAACCTTTTCCTTACATAGTTGTGTTTGATGTGTTTAAAACAGGTCAGGTTTCACCCTGTACATCCAGAAATACTGGCAAGTGGAAGCCTGGATCATGAGGTTCGCTTGTGGGATGCAAATACTGCAGAGTGCATAGGATCACGCGATTTTTGTAATTTCTTCTGCACACCTTCTTATGTGATTTTCAGGATGTGTTAGCAGTCTTGTCTGTCGTCTCAGTTATTCATTTTGTATTTCTTCCATGGACTTGATGATTTCTACTTGTTGCAAGCAGATCGCCCCATTGCTTCTATTGCTTTTCATGCTCAAGGGGAACTCCTTGCTGTAGCTTCAGGTCATAAGGTAAGAGTCTACTGACTAATGAATCTTGTACAGATTTCCTCCATCAAGAGAATTTGTTGTTCCCTATATTTAATATTGGTGAGGTGGTTTCTTGATTCTTTCTCCTTATATTGACATTGTGATGCTATCATAGCTGTACATATGGCACTACAACAAGAAAGCACCAACAAACTCACCAGTGATTGTCCTGAAGACGCGGCGTTCACTGAGGGCTGTGCATTTTCATCCACAATGCTGCTCCATTTCTTTTAACCGCTGAGGTGAAAATGTTTTTTGGGTTGACAGTTCAGTGTTTTACCTTTTGCTACTGGTGAAACCTAATCTCATTAGCTGGCTTGCAGGTCAATGACCTTGATGCTCCAGATTGTCCTATGACATTAGCAACATCTCCAGGTTACCTGCATTATCCCCCACCTGCTGTACTTTTTGCGAATACTCAAACCAACAACCGTCCAAGTTTTGAAGCTAGAGCACCTCTCATGCCTTTCCCCTATTTATTCTGGCCTGCATTTAGCAGGTCATCGTTGCATCATGATAACAGGGCTGTTGCTTCAACTAGTGGACAACAAAATGTTGTCTCTTCTTTCCCACATCTTCAAATGGATGCAAATATAGGGATCCAGCATGATCATTTGGTGTCTCCGATGGAGATGTCTCCTATGATCCCTTCTAACTCAAACCCTGCACCTGAAGACATAACTCCTGATATTTTACTGAGTGAAATGGAAAATGCCGTTCCCGACATGGTTATGGATGCTACTGAAATCACTGAAAGGATGCATATAGATCAACCAATAAATTCCCCTGGAATAACAGGGATACCCGACGATGCGAATAATTCTGTACCACCAATTCTCCAATCTAACGGAGTGACTCCTCGGTTACCCATTAGGCAGTCTAGGCTAGGTGCTGATGCTACCTCTGGGACTCATTCATCAAACCTTCCTGGCAATGCAGACCTCCAAATGCTCTTAAGAAGCATTGAGGCTGGACAACTACAACAAATTTTCCCCTTTGGTGACCTGGCATCTTGGGAACTACCATTTTTGCAAGGGTGGTTAATGGGCCAAACTCATGCTGGCTTGAACCCAGTGTTACCTCTTAATGATGCCTCTCAGGAAAATTCATTTGGAAGTCGAGGAAATGGGTCTGACATCATAGGATCTGAGTTACTGGCATCACGCAATACAGAGGGACAATTGGTTTCTTCATCATTGGGAACCAGTTTTAATCAATCTAGAAACAGCACACGATCTGGTTCTCGGCATAGGTCACGCCCTCGTCTGGTGGCACAGGCAGGATCTGGAGAAGGAGCTATTTCTCTTGGTATTGAGAATGATGAAAGTGATCCTCAACCTGGTGTTGGCAGAATTGAATCTGAATTTGCTACATCACTGGCTGCAGCAGCAGCTGCAGAATTGCCTTGCACAGTGAAGCTAAGAATATGGCCACACAACATACAAGATCCTTGTGCTTCACTTGATGCAGAAAAATGCTGTTTAACCATACCACATGCTGTCCTCTGTAGGTATGACATTTTCATGATCTCTCTCTCTCTCTCTCCCTCCCTCCCTCCCTCTCTCTCTCTGTGATGGGCATTCTATTACAGTGCATGTATGTGTGCATATGTGCATTCATGTTTGTGTGAAGTATTTAATATGGTGGATTTCATTTTCCCCCTTGTGCAATGTTTCATAGTTTAGGAAAACTGGCCAAAATAATGCAAAAATTTAAAAAAAATGGAAAAAATGTTATCTGAGTCTTCCATATTATATATGGGTTTTAAGCATTATGGCTGAGGTGTATGCCCTAAGTATACGAGGTGTACCTCACATGAAAAAGAATCAAGTAAAAGAAGCTCTAAGGTGGAATTTCCTCATCTAGAGGCTTAAGGTTTGCAGCTCCATAGTATTTTTTAAACCTTTTAGATGTCAATGGCATGCTCTTGTGTCTTCTGAGTTTTTCAAAGGAGTCATTGTGATATTCTGTTTCTGTAAAATGAATCTGAAATTGGTCATTATGTTACTGTCTATTGCAATTGATGACCATTTGTACAAGTCCAAACTATTGTGTTATCGAGTATGATAGATGGTTTACGCAATTTGCATTCCATTTTTTTCAAGAATTTGTATTCCAATTTGGATGCATATCTTTTTTATGATGGCAGTGAAATGGGAGCACACTTTTCACCTTGCGGGAGATTTTTAGCAGCCTGCGTTGCATGTGTTCTTCCTCGTGTGGAAGCTGATCCTGGGCTGCCATCACAGGTTCCACATGATGTTACGGGGCTTGCAACTTCCCCAACAAGACACCCAATATCAGCTCACCAAGTCATGTATGAGCTTCGTATTTACTCCCTCGAGAAGGCAACGTAAAACCTCAGACCTCTGGCTTGTCCACATTACATGTTCAAACTATTTCTGCTGTTAATGCCAAACAGGCGTCATATTGATATAATGATTTTATTTTCTTTTTGGTCTGTAGCTTTGGTTCAGTGCTTGCATCAAGGGCTATTAGAGCTGCTCATTGTTTGACGTCCATTCAGGTTTGTTGCTTTCTAGAAATTCATTTGAAGTGCTGCCTCCATGTTGTGCTGTGTTGTTTTTTCATTTGTAGGGTACTTCGAATTGCTAATATTCTTAATAGTCTTACTTTTCAAAAAAATAAATCTTAATAGTCTTTTCTACCAGATAGAGCATATTTTAGATCTCCACCCATGCCTACATTTATTGAGCCAGCATGCAGGCCTGATGGAAAATATGATTGTTGATAGTTTGAATGAAAAATATTGACTTCTAGGCCGGTGCTGGATAGATGGGACTTAGATAGTGATGATGAAGATTGGATTCATATGCATTCAAATGTTACCCGGTCATTCACTAATATCTGTATTGATATTTCAGCAAGCAAAAACAGTGAAATTTTAATTTTGTCCCAATAATTAGGGATGAAACTGTCAGTTTCGTTGAATTTGTCATCACCAAGACATGCCGCTTATTTGGGATCGGCTTTTTGAGTTATACTTTTCCGTAACCCTAACTAAAATCATTTTTTTTGTCACTCCACAATTCATCATGTTTTCTTAACAGTATCACTGGAGTCTTTAATTGTATCTCTGTTCTCTTAGTGGCTTATACTTGTAATCACTCAATTCTTCACAATGGTTTATTTTTTTTGCGTAAACTATCGTGACCATTCTCTCATCTTTTCTTCTAGTGGGGCAACCTTTAGGCTTCCTTTAATGTGCTTATGTTTTTTAAATGTTGCACCAAACATCCATCTCAACATATGCATCTTTGTCACTACTATTTTTTTCTACTACATCGCGATGCATTCATCTCACGGTGCAAAAGAGGTGACTGTGAGGTGGTTGGAAAGCAATTATCTATTGGTTCCTTGTCAATCAAAGGGGGTGACAAGGAAAATTCTTGAAAATGGGTTTTCATGGTGGACAAAGATATTTAGATAGAGGAATGGAAACCAAATTTCAAGCCTGCAAGGAGACTCATGTGGATCAAAGTAACTGGAATCCCATTGGAAGTGTGGATGGAGAGCGTCTTTTGGCAAATAGGAGAAAGGGTGGGTATGGTTCTTTTGGTCGACCCTCTCAATTTGATGTTGCGGGATCTTAGTGAGGTCCGTATCTTGGTAACTGTAGGAAGTATTGCGACGCTACAAAGGATTTGGAGATGAAATTGGGTTTCTTTCCTTACCAAATCACTGTTAGTCTGTATGCAGTTGTAGGAGACCATGAGAGTTGGAGATCGGGGTGGGTGGCTTATTGGCCCTAGCTGCGGCTTGTCCGTCTAACTGTTGGGTATGGAGGCACGTGGGCTCCCAGATCGAAGAGCGGGATGGAGCGGAAGGGTCTAAGCTTGAACTCATACTCCAATAACAATCATCTTGAGTGGATCAATCAAGCCTTGTTTTTAAACCCTCAAATTTTTATTTTTATTTTTTATCAAGCCTTGTATTTAAACCCTCAAAAATTTTATCACCTTTTTACCCAAACTTTTATAGCTGCAGTCTTCGTGAGCCACCAATGTAGGTCCAACAACTATGATGGTGATGAGTTCCTTGGAAAGTCTAGTTTGAACTCATGCTCAACTGAAATTCATCTTGATTGGATCAATCAAATTTAGCAAGAGAATCAACTACCTCTTTAAACTCCCTGCTAATGTGCTAGACGGTGTGATTATGAAGAGAGATAAGATCCTTATTTCTTCAATTATGTCCTCCAGATGCCAGTGAATGACATTGTACAGACTCAGAAGCTTCAGAAACCTACAATCTTTCAGTATTGCCCTGGCTTCAATTTCATGAGCATTATTTCCCACCGATCCTTCAGAGAAATCTCATGTAGATTTAATGTACTATATTTATTTGGAAAGGAAAAGTAGATTTTATTGGATGATTGATGCATGGTAATAGAAGGTACCATTGTTGTCTTTGATGTTATCACTGAACCATTGATATACCAAAAGAGGCTTGTTTAAGCTAGGGCAGTTCATTGAAGGAGATGATGGAGCACCCTTGAGAGGAATAGGAAGTATTAGAGATTCAGGAGGGATTTGCTTTGATTAGATATGTATGTAATCTTCAAAGAAAGTTACACCTCTTGATACAAAATGATGATCTAATAGGATCGGGGAACTTATAACCTTTTTGAGATGAAGAATATCCCACAAATATACACTTTTTGACATATATGAAGGTTTATGTCTATGATGATTGAACTACTAGAGACTCTTAGAGGATTATAGGAAACATCCCGCTTAAAAGAAAAAAGAAAAAGAAAAATCCAACAATGAGAATAAGAAAAAAAGGTGAGGAAAAATGAATCAAATATTTAAAATATGCCTTCGCAGAATAATTTCCCAGCACTACCCCTAGTTTAGATATTGTTATTTTACATTAGTACCTTGGGCTTTGTAACAAGTATTTTTGGTGTACAGGACAATGTTGAGGTTGGTCTAAGTCCCTTTGATTGTGGAGCTTGGGGTTTGAACAAATTTATGATATAATCTTCTAGCTTCTAGGGTTAGTTTGTCATGATTGCTTCATCTGGTTAACACAGGAGTTGATAAAACAGATTTAGTATATAATGTGTAATTTTAGCTTTTTTGGTCTTGCTTCATTGCCTTTTCTAGTGCTTAATATAAACTTGGTTGCTGTTACGAAAAATAGGGCCTCTCTTGGACAAGGCTGCATTTTCTTTCTTCAAAGAAAAGAAGCTCTAGTCCATTGAAGATTTGATTCAGATGATTGCTTGTCGGCTATATAGGTTTAGTCATAGTAATCCTGAATACTTGCTGTATCATTTCTTTAAATGTATACAACTATTTAATGTAGTTAAGAAGTTTCTTTTTCTTTAAATTGGTTAAATGTAATCATACAAATTGAGGACCTTTTTTATTTATGCAGTTCTCACCCACATCGGAGCATATATTGTTGGCATATGGTCGTCGCCATAGTTCCCTTCTCAGGAGCATTGTTGTTGATGGGGAGACAACAATTCCAGTTTACACAATTCTAGAGGTAAAAATGTATGGTGCTATTGATTTCATGTTTATTTCCTTTCTTATTTTGAGTCAAAAGATGTCTTTATTATTACTGGTATGGATACATGCTCTACATGTGGCTGAAGGTTAAAATACAACTTTTCTAGATAGAATCTCTCTTTAATCATGTTTGAAAGTTAAATAAATTTAATTTAATTTTGTACTTTCATCAATATTATCTTGTTTAATAGTTATTCTTAATTCATTTTATTTCAGAATTTTTTGAATTAATTGTACTTGAAAAGCAGAAAGACGCAAAAAAGAATAAAGAATTGAGATTTCTTGTTTTATCGTTTGGTCCAAGAAATATTTGGAAAAAAATATATGAAAAAATGCAATGATGATAATTCAAAATTTTCAACAAAAAAATAATCACAGTAATGAATTTATTCAAGCATAGGCCTTTCAAATGAACCTATTACATGAAACTAAAATAAGCCCTACATGACGTTGCAATGCTTAATATGCCGAGCCTTAGTATGCTAGTGATCAACTCCTAGCCGCATAATATAATGTTATGTATAATTAAAACTCGCATCATTTTTTAAGAAAAGATAAATCAAGAATAAAAACATTAGTAACTATCTAAGAGCTAGCATGTTTAACTGCTAACTTAAGCTAATTCAAAACTAAGCTATGTTAGTGTCTCATCTACAAACATTTTTCCACAACAAAGACCTTTGCATAATTCATGCAACAAATACATGTATGAACGGTCTCTTGCACATAAAATGGTCAATATTCTTTTGCTACGTGTTTCATATGTGACAGTCATCTATTAACTTTTTTTTTATTTGAAGTAATTAAAATAATTAATCAATGAATACATGTGAAAGTTTAATCATAGACAAATTATTTAAAATTTTAATTTTAAAAACTTATTTCACATAAAGAAGTCACAAATATACTTGAAAACGGAGTTCAAAGTTTATAACTAATATATTACAGCAGAAAACTGTAACACCATATCAATATTAAACAAATGCTTCAGCACTAAATGCAATAGACATAATCACCATTTACAGGTCGACCATAATAAAGAGATCCACATACATAGAGAGTTGCTCAAGTTGAAAGTTGCCTTTTTTTATCCTTTTGCTTTCAGTGGCTGCTCAATGCTACTGCCATATAATCATGAATAAAAGGAACTCGCCCAAGGGATTGACGTTCAAGACCTACCAGGAGTTTTTAACTTATATTGCAAAAAATTCATTTCATTGACTATTTCGGAGCTACACAAGGGACATATATTATACCATCCACCACTTACAACCCATAACAAACGAACTCACCAAGGTTTGAAACTAACAAACATTGTAATCTATGTTTACTGGAAATCTTACTAAACATGTCCTAGCATAGCTAGGATTATATGTACCCTATGTAAGGGTGTTCTTTGGTCGGGCTTGGACCGGGCTTCACCAAAAAAAGCCCGAGAGGATACTTTAATATCTACCATCTACTAAAATTTTAGTACAAAATTCAATTTCTAGTCACTTGATCTTGATAGTCGACTTTGGTAAACGTCCTTGAAAAGATGACGCCTAATGACTTGACTATTAAGATTGAGTCTTTAGAAAATGAATTTTGAGATGAAATTCTAACATTTTTTCAGGTTTTAAGTTTTCATTCAATTTGTACGATTAAAATTTTCAATTTATAAAAAAATAAAAATGTAACAAATAAACGGGCCTCGATGGGCTTTCCCTGCCCGTCGGACAAAAAACTTTGTTCGAGCTGTTTATTTAGGTCGGATTTGGACAAATGAACACCCCTAACCCTGTGGCGCCAACTTAAAGTCAGTTTAGAGAGTTGTAATTCTCCTTTTATATTGGTCTTTGGTGAAGACAGGGCTAACAAATCTCTCTAGATTTGATTTTCCTCAATTTCTTTTCTTTGTCTTCAAGATTTTTGAAACGATATAATTTTTTTATTATTAAGATTTCTAGATTTTGAGAATATGGAAACAAATCACAACAGTTGGAAGAATGAAGAGTCAAGATTCATTTGATAATCACCTTAATTGCTTCTATGACATTGCCCAATCCAAAAGTCACTTTCAGCCAGTGTTTTGTCATGTGAAATGAAATTTCAATTGGAACAGAATAAATTTCATCATCTTTGGAGGAATACTAAGCGTAATACTAGAAAGCTAAATTGCATGGACACTTAAAATTTTTGACGTACCCGTGTGGATGTTGTGTGTCTGTGTTCTATTTTTTTGGGGTTGCCGTGTCTGACACCTCGTATCCATGTCATGCACCGATACTTGTACCTGTACTCATTCAACTTAGCTAGAAAGACTCATTATAATGGTTTTTTAGTATCGTCATGTGAAATTTTGGCATCTCTTGTGATCTGCAGATTTATAGAGTCTCAGATATGGAGCTTGTAAGAGTTCTTCCAAGTGCTGAAGATGAGGTCAATGTTGCATGCTTTCATCCTTTAGTTGGAGGAGGACTTATTTATGGAACTAAGGTATTTCAGACTTGACTAGGCATTTAATTGAAAGAATTTCTTACTTGTGCTTACAGAACTGTTCTCTGTAAATGCATGCAGGAGGGGAGGCTTAGAATCCTTCAACATGACGGTTCTCATGGCTCAAGTTACACAGGCACAAATTTCTTTCATGATGAAAATATGCTTGAGGTAGAACCAGATTCAAGTCAATAGTCTATTTTTATGATATTCCTTTTTTGTTTTACATTACACTCAAAGTGTTGGTGTCCTGTATAGTTGGTTGCTATTTCAAGGCCGACCTTCCTACTGAAGGGATTCGCTGTGTATCAATACCTTGATGAAATCTATTTAGCTTCACTCTTTTCTACATTGAATTGTTTGGAAAATTTAATTAGTTTTAATTGCTAGGATTAGTCAGTTTATTTTTCTATTATGTTTTTTTTTTAATTTTACTTGCAAATGTATATAAGCATGTATTTGAATGAGGGCTTTTGGTTATTTTCTCGTATTTGAACTGTAAGGTGGATATACGTCTTCTATGTAGTCTCTTTTATTATTCTTCTCCTGGGATGAATTATGAGTTGAATATCCATCTTCTCAAAGTGCTGGATTATCACCTTTTTGAAAGGGGGAAGGTGGTGGATTATCCAATTCCATTGACAGTGAGTTTTGGATCTTGCCTTAAGTCTGGTCTTTTGCTTTTACAGATCTATAAGCTTATTTGAACTGGTGACTTTTTATCCTACCAGATTTGGGGACTACATGCAGAAATTTTAAATTCTTATGTACTCTTCTTTCTTGTGGTCGATCGTTGAGTAATTTGGATTATGTTGGTATTTTCAGAGATTGGAAGAAGGCACATCATTTGAGTTTATTTGTGTAGGCTATATGATTTGGGTGTTGAGGTATTTGTTGATGGGTGTCATTGAATGACATGTGCCTGCCTTGATTGTTAAATGTTTAATTTATGGTTGGGCATATTTGAACCTGCAGCAGTTTGATTTGAATTTGATTTACACCAAAGGTATAAAGATTTTACTGCAGCCTGATAATTGACTTCATTTATCATCAATACTCATGTTAGATAGTTGAAAGTTGCTAGGCCAGTGAAAGGTGTGGAATTACCAGGTGAAACTTGTTGGATGAGTTGGGCATATTCCCCTCCAGGGATTGTCAGGTTACTATTTGCAAGTGTAAATATTTTGTGAGGATTCTTTGAATATGATTGTTTGGGACATTCCCATAGTAGAAATAAGAGAATCTTTGAAGGACTGGCCTAATTGAAGATGTGATTTAGGGTGCAATGACTCATTTGTACAAATGATTATGAATGGGTTCCTTGGGATTCAATGGCAGTTTTTTTTAGAAGTTGAAGGGATTGTGAATAATGAAGTGAAGAAAGATGGCAGAAAGAAATGAAAACATTTCATCCCAGGTAATCTAGGCTTAGGTGTGGGACAAGTACTTCTGTATAGATATGTATGGAGTCCTTGGCATGAACATCCAAGGGGATTATAGGGATGTCACAAGTTGGGTTACTTCATTGTTGCGAAGAAACCAGAGTCACGTTTTTCATCGGAGAAATTCACAATTTATTGTCAAAGTACTGAGAGAGGATATTTAGGGATGTATTGTTTAAAGATGTGTTCTAATTAACACTGTCGTCTTTCATGAGACACTTGAAAGTTGTGCCGACAAGAAATGGAACCCATGATGGGATTGCCCTGCTCGAACAGTTTTACTTGTTTGCTGCCGCAGTTTGAGAATCCCATAAAGTCATTCCTTCATGTTGTAAAATCTATTTACTTGTATATTATTTAATAAAGGTATTGGTTCAAACATTTTAATCTTTTTGTAGTCTAATCTCATAATTTTGGCCTGTATTTGAAGCAACTCTGTTCAATTGTTAGGCGTCATTATTATTTGCTTGTAGCTGAAAGATGGAGAGACCTTTTTTTGAAAAAAAATTCTATGCGGTTATAATTGTGCTTCATTGTGGTCTAAGTTTGCTTATTAGGCTGACGTGAATGTAAATTTGGAGTTTAAAAATTTTTCACTACTTCACTCGGGAAGGTTGATTATTGAAAGTGATTCTGTAATAGGTGATGAGGTTGTGGTTGTGGCTAGTTTTTGTGCTTGGTATTACTTTTTGATTATTTTATAACCATATTCATCACAGGGTCAATGATGGAGCAGATAATACACATGGGGAAGGAATTTCTATATCATTTCTTTCTGTTGACATTTTTTTGGTCATGCTTTTTTTCTCCTGTTTGGTTGACTAAACTCTATTGACTAACTATCTATACAAACCATTTAATGTAAGTTGATGAATTTCAATGGATGTAGGACATGGTTGAATTAGCTCGTTGTTATTGAATGGCAAAAACTTGACTGCAATGGCAAAAGTCTTGGAAATTGGAAAATAGTGCTAATTTTGAATTTTTACACAAAATGTGTGATATTCCTTCATTCGATTGCTAACCGAGGGACAAAACACCCATCAAACTCTGCTAAAGCAGGTTATTTATGTTATCATATAAACATTCTGGATGAATGCATGGTTGTTGAATGAGGCTCCAAAAATTGAGGCTTTTTGGTAGGAAGGCATCCTCAAATATACGGCAAATTATATTTCTTAGAATGGTTGAAAGCATCATAATTCATAACCATGGATTGAGTCTAAAAGAATTTTCCCATGCACTAGAGAAACAGTAGCCTTCGGATATTCCTATGAGAATTTTAGTGCATTTTATGAATGGTAATATCAAGCTCACCCTTTGCTATTCACTCAAAATTGGGGTGGGGGTGGGGTGGTGGTGGAAGGAAAAAGAGCTGATACTTCATTGTGGTAAAAAACAGCTAGGGCAGTGGCTTGAAATCATGCATTTTTCATGTGGAAAGTTTCTACATTATGCACCCTGCTCTAGTTAGAAGGATTGCATTTCCTGGCTTAAATACCAGTCTCTTTTAACCATTTTTTTTCCTTTCTAATGATACAAGGAAAAACAAAGAGCACAAGTAGAAAACTTTTAACCTCATCTCATTTGAGTATGAAGTTTATGTATATTCTCTGTTCATTTTCCAGAAAGATGAGGAATATAAAAGTTACTTTTTTTGGAGCATTTCTATACTGAGACAATTTTATACAGAAAAATTCCTAGGTAACTATCCAATAGACAAAATAGTCCATTAAGATAATGGAAAAAAACCATCTCAAAAAATAATGCATAGAAACAAAATGCTGGCAAAAGCAACTACAGTTGAAGATTTCTCACAATTCCTCCAGTTGGAACGTCCCCATTCCACTCCTTGGTGCATGTGCCACTTAGATTGAGACAATAAAATTCTCAAGTCATATGCCAAGAGATGCTGTAGGCTTTACATGTGGCTTCAGCTTGCTTCAAATTCTGGGTATTTATTATGGATAGAATGTTTGGATGGTTTAATAGGTTGTCTAAATTAGGCTATATTTACCATCCTCTCAAAAAGTTGTTGAGAATTATTTATAATTTATTTATGTTTATATTTTATTCTTTGTTCATAAACTGTTCTGTTTCCTCTCTTCATTTTGTCCTTCAACAGTTTTTCACTGGAGTTTCTTTTTGTTCACTTTCATTTCATGTTGGTTATTCTTTTTAGGGGACAAATTTGCTGAGGGCTTATCATTTTTTCTGCAGCTTTTTCATCCACAATTTTTTTTGAATGATCTTTTTTATCCACAATTTCTCTCATTTCTTGCATCTTTTCCCCAACAAATGATCAAACTACCAGCTATCATTGTTATTGTTATTGTTGTGTTGTTATGAGATTATAGTTGATTTTATTAGTTTGTTTGCTTTCACACAGATATGATGAGTAATTGTATTAATTCATGTTCTCTAGGTCCCTACATATGCTTTAGAAGGCTGAAAACTTGAAATGGTGCGCACTCATTTTGAATGGTAATGAACTCCTGCCTGCTGTGCTGTTTGCCATCATCATACTGCTTTCTTGTATATATATCTTCAGTTGTTTTTTCATCTGAGAAAATGAATTTTCTTAAATATAATGTCATGACCATCATCATTGAAGCCTTATGTAGACTCAGCTTTGTGAGTTCTAGTTATGCATTCATTCTGGTTTGAATCTAAGTTCTCTTTGCCTATTGTATCTAGGGTCGGCTTTTTTAACCATCAGTCCGATGTGACTTCTCTCCTTTATTGGGTTTAAGACCAGCACAACAGCCAACATGCAATAGAGGTTTCGCAATATAGATGGATATAGCCTTGAACAAGAGGTTCTGCTTACAAAGGTATCTTGCAGTGCTTTGAAAATTCTCACTGGTTTTGGTCCGTAGCTCTTTTATTACTGATGACTTGGAATTTTTATGCTTAGTGCTAATAATAATGAAGAAACGGCATATTACTATTTAGTGCAGTATGGCAAATATTTTCTTTTAAGATTACTAATTTTATTAAAGGAGAATAAGATAACAAAGAAAAGCCAGAGAAGGCTAAAAGTGGACCTCCAAAGCAGCCCAATATTGCAGTATGACAAATGTTGGCAAGGCAAAAAAATTCTTTATGAACTTGCTAAATGTATCATAGGCTTATAAGATCATTATTCAATCATTTGTCCTTTTTTGTAATTATTCACTGTTGATTCTAGCTTTGTTACTGTACTTGGATTCTAATGGTTGTTCTATGCTTTAGGGGCATTGGTGGACCTGTATATGTTGTTAAATGCTTCATTGTCCATTTGGTGCAGTGCTTCTTCCAGGCAAAATTCTTTGTTTCATCTTCCTTTTCCTTGTAAAACTGAAACCCTTCTGTTGTTTCGTTTTCTGAATTATGTATACTTAATGCCTTCTTTCAATATGAAGTTGTTTCCATCATAGCTGTCTAGCATTGACTCGGTACAAGTGCCTTTATTTGTTAATTCTTCAATGTCATGTCTTCTAAACACGTCCTTGTAACTTTCAAAGATTTTCTTTCTTTTTTAAATTGTGACTTCAAGAACAGTTTTATTTTTGTTGGAGCAATATAGATTATTCAACTGTATTTTCAGCATCGGACTCAGCTTTCTGCGGAACCTGTGTCGTCTTTATGTGGCATTATCATCTATCAGACCATGCTTTAAATTATCACTCAAGTAATAAGTTTGCTTGGCCATCTGTCACCCCTATTTATCGCCTATTCACGTGGTGTTCATACCAGTAAAGACCCTCATAGGTGTCATTCCATCATTTTTAGTGCCCCTTACTTGCATTGGAGAACTGGAGTGATGAAAACTCCTTTATTGATACCATCAGTCTGTCGCCTATTTGTGGCTTTGAGTAACTTGGTTCTCCACTTTTTTGTTTCTATGCTAGCATCTCTCTTCACAGCTTAAGCCCATTCAACCGCTCACAACTCTTTTTTGGCCCATTGGCGATGATCTCTGTAGAAATGTTTGGGACAGATTTCAATGTTAATCAGCCAAGGAGGATGCCACCAAGAAGCAAAGTCTGTTGAGGTAAGTGGGTGAAATTAAATTGTCACGGCCTATGTGTGGCTCACTGGGCCAGTAATATCACGATTACCGAGTACTTTTACGACGTTGAATGACTTCTTGAGTTTTCAATTAGTGCTTGTTTTAGGGTGAAATGAATAAGTTGCATAGTATTCTTATGGTTTGTTTTTCAACTTGCAATTTTCAGTTGTCGGAGCAATTATTTGGTCCAAATGACAGGATCTATTCATGCATGGGTTGTTCTAGGTGGAGGGAGGTCAAGAATGGCTTAACGGTTTGAATTATTCCTAAGGTGTTGTGGGTCAGGATCAGTGTTGAAAACTTAAAAGTCACTCTCAACTCAAAACTCTATCAAGTTGACACTTCGGCTGAGTTTTGAAAAAAACTCGGAAAAATTCATTGACTTGAAATCCAGTGGAACGGAGCCAACTCAGATTGACTTGGCCAAGGTTTTTTTTTTTTATAGTTTTTTATAACAAGGGTCAGGACTCAGGACATGATCGGAGCAGTTTGACAATGGTTGGGATGAAGGGAACTGAAATGCCTAAATAGGCAAAGTTAGGCCAAAGCAGATTCTATTTACAATCTGGTCCTAAAATGAACCACTCATTGTGTGGCTAATACCAAGAATCTGAAACTGCACATCAGACTGTATGGACAGCTACGGCCCGTTAAATGAGTCTTTGAAATGAAGTTTTTTTTTTTTTTAAAGAAAATATTGACTGTTACAGTACAGCTTCGATCAGACCTAATCATATCAGCCATTTTTTATACCTTAATGCTAAGCTGCCCATGTAAGCCGCAGATACATATTTCAACTGTGACAGGTTTGAGGGAGTCTTTCCAATTTAGCCTGTTGGGATGGTTTTTGAGTATGGATAAATGGTCTAAAAACCCATCTTTGCCAGTGGTTGAATTCGGTTCAACTCTGTCTTTCATTAAGTGCAGTTTGATTATCTTTAAAATCTTATTAAAGTTTAAACTCGGATTTATAGTTGACTCTCAATGACCGATAAAAAGTTTAGAACTTATTATGTTAGATTGTTAATTATTTATAATTGTAATTTGTATGAATAAGATATTTGTATGAACATGTGCTCAACAACTTTTTTATATTTTACTGTTTTGTATTTGGCATTTTATATTTTATAGCTATTTATGTATTATTAGACTTGTAACTTATTTTTTTTTATTAATTGTTGGTAAGTTATAATATTGTTATATAGAGTGACATCATGATGTCAAGATTTTGATTAAGTTTGACCATGGTTGAACGGTGAACCAATGTCACAAATATTTATAATTTTAAATATATTATGTTTTTATTGATAAATACTATTACTATGTTAATAAGTGTATTTATGAGTATTGTTTTTAATGATAAAATTTTGATAAAATCATGTTAAAAATACAGTAAATGATAAATCTTGATAAATTTCTGATTAGGAAATATTTTTAATAATCTTAAATCAAATTTCTGCAATGATTTAAAATATTTATCAATATTTTAGACATTGTAAGATATTTATTGAACTGTATTTTAACATATTGTTTGTTCTGAATTGATTGTTTGTAGTTATTAAAAAAATTATTTTTGTCTTTTTTAATTTTTTTATTTCTATTTTTTCAAGATTTTTTCGTTAATTCTTGATAAAAACTTGAGAATTTCAACATATCTCAATATTACTGATTGTTGTAATATTTCACGAATGATTTTTGCAAGATTGAGTTGAAGTGTTGAACTCTATCTAACCTTCTCTCTATACAGTTTTATTCAAGAGTTTGTTTTCAAAAGATTGAATGAATTTGGACGGGCTAGATTGGGATGTCTTAGTTCGAATTTCGGACTGGCCAACCTAAGATACTTGAATTATTTGAGAACCTAACCCGTGATAAAACCTCAGAACTGAGGACTTAATCTAGACAACAAATTATTAGTAATGGATATTAAATCATCTTAATTCTAAAAAAAATGTCTTGGGTTACCTGATTATGCACAAAGAGGGAGGAAGAGAGAGAGAGTTCAGATTCATGCAAAAAGATCATTATAAAAGATTAGAGTTTATGCAAAGGGGAAAATGAGGGTTTTTGTAATTTGCCTTTTTAAATAATTTTTTTTTTTACAATTAAAGAAGGGGTTTCTACGTGCAAATGTGAGTTGAGAGAGATTGGGGTTGCGATTCTAGATACTTGAAAGAATGAGAGGATGCTTGAGAGAAAGGAAGTTTAGAGAGTGAGGGAGAGAGAATGGCGAGGGAAGGAGAGAGGGCTGTGGGTTCTAAGTAGAGTCGGGTTTTACCCGACCCTAGTTGCAATCCTAAGTTTATGCAATTGCTGCTTTCTATTCTTCAAGAGGTTTAATGGGTAGGGATTGAGTACTCCGAACTCAAATTAGCAATTATGAATACAGGATAAGAAGAAAAGACTCACCTCCACAGCTTAAAGCTAGAAGCAAATGGTAAGTAACTTGAATTGATACTTGGTAAAGAACATATGCTAGTGAAATGATGGTGACTATGATTTTGGATGAACCAAAATGAAAATGTAAATTTAGAAATTTAATTTCAAATAGTTAAAAAAAGTAATTATAATGATAGCAATTGAGTTTTTATATTCGTATATATATATATATATATATATATATTTTTTTTTAAATGGTTGAATTGAAAGTAAAATTTAAGAAAAAAAAATTAAATCAATAACATCCATCTGAAGTTGACTTAGTAAGAACGTGGGTTTCATTTTAGTCACGTTGTATCTAAGGGATTGTGATTTATGATCTCTCATTTTTTTTTTTTTTATAAAAAAAGTAATTTTTATATATATTGTATAACTTAAATGGTGATATGCTGGTCATGACAAAAGGGAAATTCACTAATCCTATCTCAGAAATGATTGGAGATCACTAATACTGGTTATGAGAAAGAAAGATAAGAAAAAGGTTTTAGGAGGCTTTTTAAGGGATCACTAGTGTTTTTTTTTTTTCAAATATTTAGGTATACTTCTTTGAGTAGAATGTCAACAAGTACGATGAGTTTTAGAATTTTATATCCATCTAATCATCTTTGCTTTATGATTTGTATTTTGAGAGGAAGAGTAATATGATTCATCGATTCTGCTTCCTACGTCTTTAAGGGAGATTCACTAGGGGTTGTGGGTTTTTTTTTTTAGTTTTTTTAACGAGGCATACATGTTTGAGTAAAATGTGAACACTATGTAATCATTTTTGTTTATTTTCTATTTTAAAACACAAAGTAATATGATCAATTGATTTTTTTTTTGTTGCCGTTTCATGAGGCTTCCAAGCTTGAATAGGGAAATTTATCTAAAGTCGTCATATCTGCATCGTTCTATAAACAATTCAACCACCAATAGAGGGACTAATCCATAATAAATAATCAGTCTCCCTAGAGATGTTTATGAATCATGAAGGCAATAGCCTATGATCAATGTCGAAAGCAGGGGTATATATATTGGTATCGGTTAATATATTTCTCTCTCATTTTTTTTTTTTACAAAACTCACTAATATCGACATGGCGATATATTGGCCGATATATATTGAATATCAGTTGATATAAAGGTTTTAAAAACGATCGATATATCGGTCGATACTTATAATAAGTATCGACTGATATTTACACCCATTGTCCAAAGTACAGTAGTTTGAATGGATAAATCAATATGATGTTGGACATTGCCACACTTAATTGAAGTCCATGTGAAGGAAAGAAACAAGAACTGTACAAATATGTTGATTTTGAATAAATAGAGGTTAAGATTTTTTTCATTCGAGAATATATATAGGGTAGCGATCCTCCTACTGGAGGTTTGTGTACCAGACATAGGTTTAGTGTATTATCAATTTTACCCTTTGCATGAATAGTAAAATTGGCTCAAACTTCGTATGAACAGTAAAATCGGCTCGCTGAAATTCCCATGAATAATAATTTTGGCTAGCCGAAATTCACAGAGCAGTACTTTGGCTAGCCAAAATTCGTTGAACAATACTTTTGGCTAGCCGAAATTCGCAAACAATCTTTCGGCTAGTCAATTAGCATGAACAGTAAATTGGCTTGCCGAAATTTTACTGTTCATGCGAATGGTCCGATTTTACTTTCATATGAAGGGTAAAATTGGCAATACATTAAAATCCGTGTCGGGTTACACAAAATACCAGTAAGAGGATCATATATATATATATATATATATATATTAGGGCTGAAATCGGGCGGGGTCAGGTCGGGTTTTTTAAACCCACCCGACCCGAGTTACTAATATATGGAACCCGACCTTTTCACCCGAACGTCTTGACCCTATCCGACCCGCTTTTGAACCTACTTTAACCTACTTTTTACCGGGTCGAGACGGGTATTAACTTAAATCTCTTAACCCAACCCAACCCGAATTCAATGCGGGTTTCTGACTTCTCAACCCGTCCCGACCCTTTGACGTTCATAACCCGACCCGCATGATTTTCGGGTCGGGTCATGCGGGTTCGGGCCAAAACCCAACCAGATTTTCACCTATATATATATATATATATATATATATATATATATATATATATATCTTTTATAAAATTTGAGTCCGATTTCAGGTCTTGAATTTTTATTTATTGGATATAATTTGATTCAAAAATTTTGTAGGTTTGAAATGTTTGACCTAACCTTCCCCAGGTCCTTGATTTTAGATCCAGCCTGAGTAATTTTTAATTTGACTTTAAGTGAGTCGAACTTTTAGTCAACTCAAGTGATATTCGATATATATCGTCGGATATTTATCGTCGATATCATTTGATATTGGTGGTTTTCATTCAAAAAAATAATAAAGAGAAATTTCTCAATGGATATATCGGTGGAGACTGAGATTTCGACCACTGATTATAAATCTGGAGCAGAAAATTTATTCAAAATCAACATATTTGTACAGTTCTATGCACAGTTCATCCGATCGTACACGGTCCAACTCATAATAAATAGTGAGCCTCGTGCAGTTGTTTATGAATGATAAGTTGAAAAGTCCCACGTGATGGACGGATAAGATTTCTAACACATTTGCTCGATGCATGTGTGCTGAAATTGACATGACATCAAACTTTCTAAATAATTGTGGCAAGACTTTAAATTTACAATCGATCATCACTTACAACGTAGGATGCATTTTTGCATTTTTGTGATGATTAGGTTGGAAAATTTTTGTTTAAATTTTTAGCTTATAAAAATTATATTAATAAGATGAATAAATTATGTTTTTCAATGTATTTTATTTTTATATTTAATTTTTAAATTTAAGACATTAAAAATATCAGTTAACTTATATTTTCCTATCAAAATAATACTTATAAATTCTCTGCTTGATTATAGAAGCCTAACTTTGATTTGTTTTAAGGGTAGTGGGCTCACTTATGGGAGTTTTACGCTAGATATTCCACAATTTCTCACATAAAAATTCAAAAAAAAAAGAGAGTTAAATCCTTTAAAATTGATGAGACCAAGTTCAAAGAACATTTCTTTTAGGGTAACGATCCTCCCACGGGCTTTTTGTGTAACCAGACATGAGAATTAGTGGATCTCGATTTTACCCTTCGCATGAAGAGTAATTGGCTCACCAACCCTTCGCATGAACAGTAAATTGGCTCGTCGAACTTCACATGAAAGTAACATCGACTTGCCAAATCCCATGAATAGTAAATCGACTCGCCAAAATTCATATAAACAGTAGATCACTCAAAATTTCATATGAAAAGTAACATCGGCTTGTCAAAATTCACATGAACAGTAAAACTATGGCGAAATTCATATGAACAGTAATATCGGCTCGCCAAAATTCTGAACAGTAAATCGGCTCACCGAAATTATGAACAGTAACATCTGCTCCAAAATTCATAATAGTAAATCGGCTCGCCAAAAATTTACATAAATAATAAATCAGCTAATCGAAATTCGTCTCAATTAGTCGAAATTTTACGTTATGCGAAATATTCAATTTTACTATTCATACTAAGGGTAAAATCAAGAATCTACTAATTTTTATGTCTCAACTTTTACAAATTTCTTATGAGAGGATCGCTGCCCTCTTCTACTTATTATTATTATAATAAATAATAATATTTTATTTTATGGATTTGCATGGGCTTTTGTCTTGGGAGATGAGAAGCTGTTTCCCAATGGAAGTGTTGAACACTTTGGCGTTAGTCCCAAGAGTTGAAGATGATTTCTGAAGTTGATACTTATCCTCTACGGCTAACTGGAGCCTGAAGAACTCAGCATCACTACTTTTCTTCTTTTCGCGTTTGACTGATTCTTGCGTCTGTACATTCTAAACGTGTTGACTGCAACTTGTCTGGATGACATGTGATAAATTACAAGAATTCCAACAACTGAGGCAAATTATTCAGTTCATTTCTGGTCTTGGTATCTTCCTCTTTCTTTTGTACTCTTCCACACGTCCTTTTGTTACAATTAGCATCCTTGTCATCTTGATATATTGAAATTCCGTTTGAAATTATCATTTTATTTTCCAATTTTTTTTAAAAAATAAGATTCTTCCATAATGTCTGAAGAAAGGTAAAAAAACGTTCAGGCTCACATTTTAAAGTAAAAGTTCAAATGTAACTTTATTAATATCCAAAGAGGATCGTCCACCTTTATTAATACCCAAAGAGGATCGTCCGAACGATCATTAACTGAGAACACGACTGTAATGTAGAGAGCGATTTTCAAACGAGTCCATTTTTTAACCGATTTATATAAACAAATTATCAAAATTCATCTAATCTGAATTTTAAAAACTTTAAGAATGATTTTAAGTGAAAAAGGTATAATTTTGTACTTAAAAAATCGTACCCAAACAATTAAGGAAAAATGGTCTTCTCTCTTAATTCTTTGGGTACAATTTCTGAAGTACAAAACTATAGCAACAGTCTCGGAGTTCATAAAATTCAGAGTAGATGAATTTTGATACTTTGTTTTAGAAATTGATCAAGAAACGACGTCATTTGAAAATCCCTCTCCACATTACAGTCGTGCTCTCAGTTAATGATCTTTCGGACGATCCTTAGGACCATCCAAACGATCTTTGGGTATTAATAAAGGTGCGTTCGAACGATGTACTTTTACTTTAAAATGTGCGTATGAACGTTCAAACGCACGAAAATTGTTCTACCCTTCGTTCGTACGTGGCGGAGGAATCTTCATTTTTTAAAAAGCCGATGGGCAAAATGGTAATTTCAAATATAAATAGGTAATTCATTTGGCCTAAGTATTTAGAATTAAATTAAAAGTCTTGAATTCGATTCTTTCTGAATTTATTAATACTTTAGATTTATAGATGATTTCATGTATCCGTAAGATTAGTTTCAACTCTAGTGTAGGGTAGAGATACCTATATTATCCAATAATAATAATAATAGTAATAATAATATTCCTAAAATAACAATGATGATGTAACTAAAATTTTATTTTTTATTTTACCCCACATGGGGTAGCTCACTCGTAACATTCCGCCTCAAGAAACGGGATTGTGCGAGTTCGAGTCCCTGTGGCATAACTCGATGGCTATCCTGTGGGAGTGTGGGACGTCACCTGAAGGAAGAGTTTAGTAGGAATGTACTCGAAATTTCCCCTCCATCATTAAAAAAAACTAAAATTTTATTTTCTTAATGAACAACAACAATACATTCTTTCTAAAATTTTATTTTCTTAATGAACAACAACAATACATTCTTTCCTAGTTCCTTATTGGATAAGGTATGGTCATGTTATTAGTCTGAAAAATAGAATATGAACTGTATATAGGTACATTCATCCTTATATACTCATTTTCCATGGCCGTATTACACTTCTATGCTGTTTGATTAATAAAAAAATTTATTGGAACAATTTCTTCTTAATAAAAATAGAAACACATGAATTACACCAAGAAGTTCTTTTGGTTAAAATATGGTATGACTCAAAAGGCATAAGACTTCTTGGTCAAGCAATTAAAATATGGTATGACTCAAAAGGCATAAGACTTCTTGGTCAAGCAAAAAAGACTACTGACCAGATGCTCTTACCTCAAGATGCTAGTCCTTTACTGTCACACTCCGAACCCAAATGTGGGCACGGAACGCGACTAAATTTTTTTTTTTTAACTGTAAACTCTGATCACCCAATGTCATAACTGGGCTGGCCCAATCATAGAAACTGTCACACATGCTCTTCACACGTGCTCTTCACACATGGACTCAAACATATACCATATATCCCCATATACAAACCCATATCACATAACGAATATTTTCATTTACCTCATCAGTGTTACGAACGAAAACATAGTGGATATAATATATACGACATTAAAACTTACAGACATGAGTTTCTTATGCTACATAAGGCATATTTATAATAACAACACACAAAATACAAAAAGCCAAAGGTACACTTAGTTTCCACGATCGGAAAATCACAGACAATTCTCAAGTTCCGACTCCTAACGAGGCACCATTGGTTCCTCCAGTTCATACCCTGCATTGTAAGGGACGTGAGCTACTAGCCCAGTGAAGAGAGCTCACCATAAAATCCAACATACAATATTCATGGGATAAATAACAATGCATGTTCTATGAATGAAATGCAGTTAATCGACTTAACTCATTTTCACCATAGCATCCAACATAATATATGAAACAATAAATAATGCATATTTCATGA
The DNA here is from genome assembly GCA_022113865.1 of Chimonanthus praecox. Lineage (NCBI taxonomy): Eukaryota > Viridiplantae > Streptophyta > Magnoliopsida > Laurales > Calycanthaceae > Chimonanthus > Chimonanthus praecox. The sequence continues at coordinate 119,620 of JAINRJ010000174.1, read as the reverse complement.
ATGCAATGCGGTTAATCCACTTAACCCATTTTCACCCTAGGATCACTTTCTAAGGTGTTTTATCAATTTTTACCTGAGTCAGCCCCCATTTAGCAACTTGCAAGCATAAGGTCTTCGCTACCCGGTCTACTAGCCCATTCAACACCAACGGTTGATGGCGGTTGACCACAGCCTATTAACATGTCCAACCCAACGGTTTGCAAACGGCGTTTGGCCTAACATCACAAGGTCTCCATGACCCGGTCTACTAGCCCATCCAGCACCAACGGTTGATGGCGATCGACCATAGCCTACTAACACGTCCAACCCAACGGTTCACAAACGGTGTCGGCTAATCTCAGCAATTATAGCCCAACGGCAAATATCAAACTTTACAAAGTTATTATCTTCCACAGATTTAACTTATGAACATAATTATCACATGCAAATGTCAAATGCATGATAATGCATGATTTCTAGTGCCCTCCTTACACAGAGACTTATTCTGAGAGAACCACCATATTGCACGCTTACCTTTTGGTGTATCCAATACCAATAGAAGAAATCAATAAGTTAATCAATATCACACAAATATATAAAATTGGACTTAATAACATGAATGCCTTCACCCAGTTTTTACCCGACAATTTCCAAACACTCCATTGGTCCATACTGCGTTAGAGGCTACAAGTCCTCGACTCCCCGACACCATTTTAACGCCTACGTTCTAAACAGTTAGAACATTTACATCCCTTACATGTAAGCAGTGTCAGGTCTCATATTCTGGACCTATATAGCATTTTCCATCTTTAATTGACCATGGGTCCCATTTCAGTCTGGTATTAGTGGGTTTAACATATTACACAATACAAATGTTGGTTTGAGTCTCCTCACCTTCTCCGGTTGAGTTTTTCACAGAAAATCTGTAAAATAGAATAAAATGTATAAAGTTTCTATTTATTAGTATATACACATAATAATTTCCCAAACCCCGTGCTATTTTTCAAAAACATGATATGTATAATGAGTCACATAGGCTCTTCCTATTCCTTTAAATTATGTCAGAAAGTTAGTTTTCAGCCATCCAAAACATTACAATAAAATGAAAAATGTAAAATACTCAGTACCTTCTCTCGTATTGTCTTCTGGAGGAAGGACCATGGAAACGTATTGTGAGAGGCCCAGAGGGTACAGAGACAGTAAAGTAAATAAAAGTACTCAGTACCCTATTCTCGTATTGTCTTCTATAAGAAGGAACATGAAAAGTATTGAGAATTTGGCCCAGAGGATACATTATAGGAATTTAAACATACAAGGCAGAAAAATAAACACACAATAGTTAGCTGGGGTTAATTTTTTCCCCCGATTTTACTTAGGGTCGAAAATTATATTTGAACGTAAAATAATACAAATCTTGAGGGTGAAATTTAAATTTTAAGAGGAAATCTATTTTTTCCCTTTATTTACAAAAAAATCTCATTTTTAAACCCCAATATTAAGCCATTCCACTCCTAACTTGCTCTGGGGTTAATAAAAATAAGAATATGATCGTTTTGATACCTTGGGTGTAAATTTTCGCTAAGAATAAACTTAGTTTGAAAATTCGAGGGAATACGTGGGAAAACCCGATGTCTCTGCTACTGGTCGGACGAAAGAAGAGTAAAGGGAAGAAGAAGAAACAAAGAAAAAGGAAGAGAAGGAAATGACTGAGAGAGAGAGAAAGCCATAACTTTTTCTTTCTTTCTCTCATAATCGCTCTCTGATGATGTTTTTGAGCGAAGACGATGGAAAGAAGGAGGTAAAGAAACAGAAGAAGAAAGAGAGAAACGACAGGAAAATTTTGACTTTTTTTTTTCCTACCTCCCTGCCTTCCTCCTCAATTTATAACCATGTGGGTGAAATTTCCACCGCACACGTCCCACAGCTATAACTGAAACCTGCAACCGTAGGTTGATTGCTACGTTATCAAGATTTTTATCAATATAATATTAGTTTATTCTTTTTAGTATTTACATCTATGTCCTCTCTCTCATCTGAGTATTTCAGGGTCTCACTATACTGATACAATTGGTTCACTAGTTCAGATATTAAGAACTAAGCATGGTATTAAAATTTGGAGTGAAATCTATTTCAAAAACCCAGTGTCTTTGTTAAAAATCACCATTTTAACAAGATCTCCTAAGCTTCAGGATTCTCTTTGAAAGTATCCAACCTTATAGTTTGATAGAGTAAATTTGTTTGATAAAAACATTCTAAAATTTTAAAGTATTTTGAAGTCAAAACCACATTTTTCAAGTGAAAGATTATTCAACGGCCCATATTTCATGGCTTAAAGTAAATATAAAAAACTCACTATTTTAGAGTGTAAAGAAATAAACAACTTAGTTATAATACAAATTGAGTACTGACTCTCTCTATATATTTTTAGGACTTCCTCTACCCTGCCAAATTGGAGTTTTACCACTTTAAAACTTAGGGGTAAAATAAATTAGCGAAATTATAACGAGATTGACATGTCATTAGGTCCGGAATTTAAAAATAATGCATAATCTAAAATTTGAAGTTAAAACTAAGTCAAATGACTGAGTTTATACAGCAGCTAAGATTTAAGCATAAAATAATAATATTATTATTATATTCGTAACTTACTCATATATCTTTGAAACTTAATTAAAAGAGCTATCGGATTCAGATCGAGTCAAACTCAGATCCGTTAGAAAACTTATTTGATAATCTTCATGAGTAGAGAAAAATAATTCATAATTAAAGACTAAAAATTATTTTATTAATCACAATTAATTATAATTAATCCCTAAATTGGACTGGAGTATTACATTTACCTTAAGAATCGGGGCTATTAAGCATTTGAAACACTGCTAAATTGTTTAATATGACAGCTAACCTTAAATAGTGGGGGCAAAACTCTTAATTGATCAATGCAAGTGAATTGTGCTTAGATGCTTTATAAAACCTCTAAAATCTCAGGGAAACTAGGCGGAGTGAGATTTCAGGGGCCTTTATAACTGGTATATTAAGGAGTTTAAGTGTGGAGGCCTTTTTTGTTTGGGACCCTAGGTGGCAGCCTACACCGCCTATGCCTAGGGCCGGCCCTGAGCATCTACAAGAGGAGTTGATGGATAAGTACTCTTTCCCTTTTTGGTTTTTGTTTTAGGGAATGTGATTTGGGACAAGATGAGTGTTTATGTTCTTTGTAGGCATAACATCTCTAGCTTTAAGAGATCTTTGAAAAAATCCATTGAAATTTTGAAGTTTCACTCAAAAATCACTGAAAGCGAAACTCATATGGGCAATTTGACCTTCTCATTATTTATATTTTTAACAATTTATTACATTGCATAAAAGAAATTTAACCAATGTGGGACTAAATAGTCACTTCATTACATGCTCATAAAATGGTCATGACTTGTCAAGAAAAAAATTTGAGACGTATTTATATATGGAACTCTATAAGTAATTGAATAACTCATTCAAGACTCCAATTTTATGTCATTCAGATATCATGTTATATTCAAAATATAACATGTTAAGAAGGTAATAAGTGTATATTTATTCTAAATTTAAATAATCTAAAAGTACAACAAATTGGTGGACCATAAGCTGCATGCTTGTTGTCATCATGGTGCTTGTATCATTTAGAGTCTAATGTTAATTAATAAATAAAATTTAGTGAGACTAAATTTAGCGAAGGGAAGATGAGTTCGCTGATCTTACGTTAAATTGCCTGTTGCTATTTCGAAAAATGACAGAAGCAATTGATACACCAATTATTGATTTCATAACATAACTTGGAATATAGCGATAACAACAATGTCTGTTTTCAACACTGATTCACTTGACTAATTCTCAAAGCGTGTGTCAATCTCTCAATTCATATAACAAAATAAATTCAGATAAGAATGACCCTTGGAATTATCTGCAATTTTATAGGGGAAATGCTTTCATTACATCACTTTTTACTACCACCTTAGCACTTAAGATCATGTGTCAAACAGTTGTTAGCCTTTTAAAAGATCATTCGACATCATTTATAGGAGACTGTGATAGGACAATGTCTATGAAATCATTGTTTCTTAGGCATCAGTAGAAGTCATCAAGGTGTTCTATTCCCTTGATTTCATGGCCTCGAAATGCAAGGTGGGTAGCATGTGATCATAGTACTGAGAGCAGTACCTAATTCATTGATGGTAAATGACTCAAATTATACTACTTACTTTCTTTGCTGTTCTCGTATTATAACTTTGTAAACCTAAAACCTTAGCATGATTTTAGCTCTTACCCAATATGATTTTTTTTCAGTTTAATGTTCCTCCTCACATATTTGGTGTTGAAAATGATTCATGTAAGCCAATGTACTCTGTCCATTTGATGTTACTCGACTACAACAAGCTAAATTGAACCTATTCAAATTTCATATAATTTAAGAGAATTTTGTTGGGGTGCGAACGAGAGTCTCACATCTGTTGTAAGATGGAAAAATTAAGGACCTATATGGGACTGAGTCCCTCCACCTATCAGGCTAATCTTTTGGGCTAGAAGCCTAATCCTAACAATGGTATCAGAGTCAGATCTCCAAGTCACAACATGTGAACTCAGACATCTCCAAACCGAACGAGGTGGTTGGTGACGTTCTATTTATCAGAAAGCCTCGTTCAGGGGAGGGAGGAGGATTATTAGGTGCGAATGAGAATTCCACATTAGTTGTAAAGGGAAAAACTAAATACTTATATATGACTGAGTCACTCCACCTATCATACTATTCTTGTCTTAACAAAATTCTCTCTCTCTCTCCTTACTTGTCTGTAGAAGCATGTGTGACCATGACCTGGTTTGGGTGCCAAAAGGCCGAGTTGGCTGTTTTGCACTTGTGTGAATATTATTTTTGCTTCTTATTCATACATTCAGGCAGGGATAAAATGCAAATTTGGTTTGATACTCATGGTGCAACAGATGTGAATAATATGCCAAACATTCTTGTTTGTAATATGACTTGTAACATTCAGGAGAATGGGCAGAGATGTAATATAAGAAATATTAGGTTTATTCATTTATTTATTTATTATTATTTAAGTAGTGAAAAGATATTCTAACTCTTTTATCGTTAAAAACACTATTATTCTCATCAATTTCTAATACTCAAAAGACGATTCTATCGAAAAATATTACAGAGAGGACCCATGATTCTATCGAAACTCCTCTCATAAACGATAGCAACAGAAATTCATTTTTCTTATCTATTTATAGTTAAATTTTTGAATATTTCCTTCTCCCTCCACTCTAATTTTGGAGCCATTTATCCTCTCTAATTAGTAATTACCTTATCAACCTCCTATCATGCAGACATGATTGAAAGAGACAAATTCTACATACTAAACATGATAATGTTTTATGTGCCAATGAGCCCTTAAGATTCATATTGACTAAAACCGGTAAAGCACTACACATTTGTGAAATGTGAAAGTTTACTTGCTGAGAGGGTTTTCTATTTAATGATTCACTGTTTTCTTCTGTTTTATTTTCATTGAGTCAAGATACAATATAATGGCATCAACCACGTCATCAATTCATCCTTTTTAGCCATTTATATTGTATTATTCTTCAGTTACTTTTAAAATTTAAGAGATTATTTGTCATTTTTTCATTTGAATGAAAATAAGTATCATAAAAAATCAGAACCTCTCCGTTTATTATATACACATATTCCAATAGCAAAAGATTTAAAATTTTAGACCAAAGTTGATGCTTATGTTTTGCAAATTCATCAACGTGGCAAACATTTCTGTTGTCTTCCTGTAAAATATGTGCATGAAATAGGCAAGCAAACTTTTAATTAAAAAAAAACTCTAAAATATTATTAAAGTTGATTATTGTTTACATGGATATAGCTCAACTGGTTAACCTCCTGCCTTAGAAAAAGATAAAAATATTCCTCAAGTGATTAATTACACAAATGCCCCACCCGTAATTGAATGACCCACTAACTCACCAAATTCACCACATACATGTTCCAATATATACCAGGACTTCAAATTTTTTTATCTTTAGTTTGAATTTATAGAAGACAAATCTACTTGTATAATTGCTAATTTTAAATTGACGGAGTAAATGATAATAATCATTTTTTTTTTTTATGAATTTACGTACGAAAAACCCAGCGGAAAACTCCCACAGGTCATATTCACTACCCTTAAGGTACACCAGGTTAAGCCATTGGGTTCAAACTTGGCACCTCCTAATCACAAAAGGGACATTGTTATAATTAACTTTGAGAGCATTTTTGTAATCATGCTTCGTGAACCGCTGCATAAATTAGGGGTTACAGAGGGACTCTTCTTCCGTTTTCATTTCTTGTGTAAGAGAGAGGGAGAGGGTGTAACGCCCGCCCCTTTTTCACACGCTTTTCGAAAATCAGAGTCTATTTTTTTTTTTTAAATGGAGAGTGAGAGAGGGCGCGGACGTCACGACGCGAGTTAAGTCCGAGCTTCTAAAGCCTGGCCTTTAACTGGCCAACCCCACGCGTGCGCGGAGCTAAGTCCACGAGAACGGTTCACGCGTAGGAAGTAAGCTCGCGGATTATAGTTATTGCGGAACATGATAATAGAGTCTATCCTACCGGTTTTTAGATAGAAGGGAAGATACAACATTGAATTACCAAAATGCCCCTATGTTCATATTTATATCACAAAATGTAATCGTCCATAACTAACGTCCAAACCATCGCAAGAAATGTAAACTTATACAACCCGACAAGCTAAGTTACTTTAAAATTACATCTCCAAAATGTAAACGTAAATAAACTAAGACTGCGCTGCCCAAGCTCCTAAGCTTGGCTCCTGTCATGTCCACCGCTTCCGCCATCCCCTGCGTCATCAGCTAGGGTAGAAGTAGGGCGTTAGTCAACGCGCGCAGTAGGATTCCGAGTAGGGCTAGCACATGGATTAGTGATAACACGCATACCGATACAATAAAATAACAAAATAAGCAATGTAATGAATGCTATGCCATGGGTGCCTATGTCATGTTCCCACCCATCATCCGAATGATCATACAATGTATTGTCCCATGTTTGCTTCTCGGTCGCCCCGACGGAGCATGACTCCGGTTATCGAACTATCCCCATATTTTGATTCTCGGTCGCCCCGACGGAGCATAGACTCCATTTAGCCCTCAGGCTATCCCCATGCCTGATTCTCGGTCGCTCCGACGGAGTATGGACTCCGATTTCATTATTTTCCCGCCCATGCCATGCATGAGATGTACGTGCATTATGCAATGTAGTATATAGATAACCATAATTTTGATATACCATACATAGCCATATAATGCATAATGTTAAAATATAATCTATATGATTCATAACTTAAAACTCATCATAAGATAAAATCATAATCATAAATCCATCATAAGCCAAATCAAAATAATTTTAAAACACCATTGCATATCCATTGCTTACAAAAGGTAGGAATCCTACCGAATACCGTGTAGCGTTCTGTTACGTTTTCCGTTCTATAATCCGGTCGCCGATCGCGTTACAGTTTGCGACGTCCCGATACCTTATTACATTTACCGAATTAGTCCAACGTTATCCATGATAAGTTCCTATCTGATCATAACCCTAGATCCATTCAATGATCCTTTACAAGTTTATCAAAAATCGTCCTTAACTTAGCCCATATCCATTGGTTAAAACACATACATAAATCCGATTTTGGCCATCTCAAATATTACATTGAGCGAGCCTAAAACGCAGCATCTATACGTTTCAATTAAATCATTCATAATGCATTCGATTTCATGTCTAATCCGCATAGGGTTCGGCCATGTACTATGGCGAACCTAATGGTTTTTCAATGTGGCACTTATTTACCGTTTTGCCATTCTTCTCCTATGGTTCAATCATCCATCCTTTATGTACGTTCTAAGTCCAACAATTTATTCATACTTAGATCCATTTAATCATGACCTAGTATCATAAAATCAGCCACCTATTAATTTAATTTTGAAAAAACATTTAATCCCATATGTCCTTCACATTTGGCCCTAAAGGTGGCCCACAAAGAGATCATGGGTTCGGCCATACACCAGGGCCGAACCCATGGTACCCTATCTCCCTTCTTTTGGGTCCATTTTGTCTCATTTAATCTATCACCAATGAATTTAATTTATTCATTTAAGTCCCCATTCTCATCCCATTTAAAACCTCACATATCATTTTCATAAATCCATTAAAATCTAGCATTCTTCTACATCATTTTCCATTTATTAAAACCACTAATCACCACCCTAGGGTTCATCTTTATGGATGCCATTTTCAAAGACTAATGTTTTGTCCCAAAAATAATCCATTTTAAAATCACTAACCTTCATTCATTTTGGCCCTTTAAAACCCATACCATACACTTTGTAAATCCATTTAAATTTTACCATTTACTTACCCAAATTTCCATTTGCTTAACCACATGTATAAACCATGTGTCTTTCCCTCATTTTTACCTGGATCTTTAATCATTTTAAAGTCTACTTACACCACCAATCATTTCCTCATTATCTCCATAATTCAAAAATATTTAATCCCCCACTTCCATCCTTTAGTACCCATTTGAAAATCACATACCATACCCATAATTTTCAAACTTTAGAAAACATTAACCATTGAGCATCTAAAAGTCCTAACCTTCATAGATCACTAACCATGGGGTTCGGCCACCTTGTATGGCCGAACCCTATAGTCCATGATCTTTACAATACCCCCTTTGAATTTCATCTAAATCATTTTCATCCCATTAAACATCACTTTTTACTCATTATCATTTTCTCTATCTTTAAACCTTATAATCTTAATAAATTACCCATTATTTACCATGGGGTTCGGCCCATGCTACATGGCCGAACCCTATGGTCACCCATTCATTCCATTCTATGCCTTTAAACCCTATTTAAAATCACCTATTTTAAATCACTTGAAAACTAATTATCATAAATCATTCTCCAACATTTTAAACCTTCTAACCTTAATAAAATCATCAATTACTTTGCATTTAGGAAACCTAACCTTTCTCCATTTTTTCCATACTTCCATCATCCATCATTTAATTTGCCACCATGGGGTTCGGCCATACTACAGGCCGAACCCTATGGCCCAAAGTTTCCTCACAAATCCATAACAACTATTTTAAATACTTAACATCCCTAATCCATTACTTAATCCATTCCTCCATTTTATCCACTCCTTATCCTACCATTGGATGGATTTTTAAATTCAAAGCCTATGATGGTTTGGCCACTATCCAATCCAAGGAAATGGATTCCAAAACTTAAACCCTAAAAATTAGATTTCTTGTTTAGAACATACTTACGATCCGACGACTCCTCCGGTCTTTGTCTCGCCCGTCGACTTCCTTGGCCTCCTTTCTTCTTCCTCTCCTTGTTTGATCAACTAGATGTGCTTGATCAATGTGAAATATGCTTGGATCGGCTATGGTAGATGGGTTAGATTGAGAGAGGGAGAGGGGAAGGTGATGGAAGACAAGATCTTAGCCTTTGATCTTGAAGGGGTGGACCAAGGCTTGCTCTCTCTTTCTCTTTTCTTCTCTTCTTCTTCTAAGTTTTCTTCTCTTTTTCTTTTCTCCAATGCATGGGACGGTTTTGAGAGTGGGAGGGAGAGATAGAGTGAAATGAGGGATGAGATGGAAAACCCATCTCATTCCTTGGTCTTACTTGGACCATAACCCCTCCATCATGGCCACACCAACCAAGCATGGGCTAGCTTGACTTTGGTGGTGGTGGTTGAGACCCAACCACCAAGCATGGCTCCCTTGTCCTCTTTGACTTGTCTTTGTTGACCCTAATTAACCAACCTAATTAATAAGTTAAGTCCTCACTTAGGTTAATTAATTTCCATCCAATTTAATTTCATACAATTTTTCTATTTAAGAATCCACCCATGGTTGACCAAGTCAACCATGGTGGACGGCCCCCACCTATACCTACCCCACTCGCCACCTCACTGGTGAGGTGGGGGTAGGCCCCACTTGGCCATGTCATCTTAATTCCATTGATTTTTAACTTAGAGCATTTTACAATAATTTTAATCAATTTAATTTACCTTAATCCACCTTGGTCTTCTTAAATTTATCCATGGTTGACCAAGTCAACCATGATGGTTGGCCCAACTTTTTTCCTTGGTCCACACGCCACCTCAATTGGTGAGGGGGAGGTTGGCCCCATTGGCCATGTTACTTAATCTTGATACATCTTAACTTAGATAGTTTTATAATTATCTAATCTATTTAATTTATCTTAATTGGATCACCATTGGGTCCATGGCCCAATTATATTTGTCTTACCCATTACCTTAGGGCTTAGCTACCTTGGCCCATTGGGTCCCATATGGCCCTTTGACCCAAATTGACTATCTTAACCCAATTACTTACCATTGACCAATTAATTGTATTAATTCCAATTCATGGTTTATTGGTAGACATTGGGCCCATGGCGCAATTAAATTCCCTCTTTACCTTAGCCTTACCTCAATTGGGTCCATTGGGTCCCAAATGAGTATTGGGCCCAATTTGACCATCCTTGACCCGATTAGTCCTCATTGACCCATTAGATGGATTTCATCCAATCCATGGCCCATTGGACCATTCTTGGACCCTTGTCCCAACTTTTTGATCCATTTGGTATTCCATCGTGTCAAAATTCAAATTAAATCAATAAATGTCAAATATATATTGATTCGAAAATTCAGACTATTACAGAGGGAGAGGGAGAGGGAGAGGGAGAGGGAGAGAGATTTCAACTTCCAAACATAGGAAAGGATTAGGTTAATTTCAATTTTTTTAATAACATGGATATTCACACCCCATATCGGAGGTGTATACTTAAAACAACCCATAAGTCTCCTGTACCAGATAAGTCCAAGAAAAGTCAAACTCAAGATCTCTAGTTTAACCGTAAAAGCTTAGACCAACTTAATTATCCATGTGATTTTTTACTATAATTGGTTTTTTTTTCCAACAAAATATAACATATATGTAAAACATATAATTTCTTTTACTATAAGTTAAGATAATAATTCTAGTATTTAGTACCCGTCTTAGGGTAAAAGGCGCTTTATGTACTAATAAAATTTTCTCTTGTATTAAAATAATTGACATATTGTTAAATTGGCCACTTAAAAGGGAATTGTGATTCACCCTAACTTACACTGAGAGGTGTTCGACAGAAATTTTTTTTAACGAAAATGTACCCTTGAATATGATCAACAACCTTTAAAGCCTTTGTAATTTAACAAGAGGAAGAGAAATGGAAAACAATATATATATATATATATATATATATATATATATATATATATTACAACATCAACTTTGTTTCATTTAATTTAGCTACGTTACTGGATCCATGGTTTTCAAATCAAGACAAAGGTTAGGACTTAGGACTCAGCAATTATGGGTTCGATTAACTAAGAGACTTGATGGGTCAACCAGGTGGGTTGGATAAAATGTTTATAATATTTTTATTTTTTAATTAGGACTCTGTTAGTTATTGGATTGAGTCAATTCGGTGATTTGATGAATCAAATAGGTGACCTAGTTCAATTTTATATAATTATATATAAATTTATATACAATTATCTTATAATTCTTTTATTAAAAAATATATTAATAAATCACCATAACGAATCTATTCTTCATAAGTAATTTGTAAAGTCTCATAGAAGATTACTAGAATAAGTATAATCATGAGTCATATATCACTATAAATTATATTAAAGTTTTTAACATCTATTCAAGAAACTCTCTAATTGTTATCATTTAATAGATTTAACCCAAGTAAGATTACCAGTAACTTCAATTCAATCTGATTTGACGCTGTCTAGTGACTAGGTATATAGTTAAGTTGGGGTGATGGATCAACTAACAACTCGGCTTGGTCTACTTTGACCCACTTAAGCGATCTAACTTTTCACTGAGTTAGGTGAAACTCAGTAGGTTGATCAAAATCACAAGCCTTTTTGGTCAAAGAAGCATTCAAAGCACATTCAAAGGAATAAATAAGATTACTTTGAATAGGAAGTGCATTGACTATGAGGTTTTTCCTTGACTGAAAACGATACACAAACCAATCTTCTAAATCTATGTATATAACCATGATAAAAACGAGTAAATCCCCAGATTAACAGGGAGGAGGAGAAAGAGAAAGGAGATAATTACGAAGAAGAAGAAGAAGAATCATCGAACTTGTAGTACTTGTCGACGGCTACTGAAACATCCCAAGTGCAACTGAGTCCCTTGGGGATGACGACAAGATCGCCGGCACCAAATTGGACGAACTCAGACGAGCCCTTGGCGTAGGCCTTCACTTTCCCTTTCAGAAGATAACATGTCTCTTGAGCGTCGAACTTGAGAGCGAATTTTCCTGGGGGACAACCCCATCTAAAAATATATTGGTATTAATGAGATGTGGATGATTAAAACTTAGAAGATGTAAAAACCCAATACAAAACTTACATAGAGGAACACAATAATGACAACTTCTAACGAGTTTATATCAGCAAAAAAGAGAAAAGGAACAGCTTACTTGGGCCAAAAATTAATACCCAGTTCAGATAAGCGTGATTCTGGTGGATTCCTTTCTACGAGGATGGTGAGATTCTCCCCTGAGTGTTGCCTTGGCCCCTGTCGCCATGAAAGAACAGAAGCAGAAAGAAGTGATATATTTATATATGATGAAGAAAAGAAGAGAGAGAGAGGTGTTGGTAGTGGTTTAGCTTTAGCTTAGGGGATTTGTGTATTTCTAGGAGTCAATTTAGGCAGGAAAAGAGGGAGAAGAAGGATAGAGAGTAGAGAAGGAGATGGAATCTTTACATGGGAGAGTAGAGGGGTGAGAAAGTACCTCCTGCTTTATATAGTATCAAGTACTATCGTGACATGAGTGTGCGAAGAAGTGGAACATAATAAAATTTGTGAAGGCAACTTATATTCAAAATATGCGCATTTAGCGGGCTTGATTCGGACAGGGCTTTGTCAAAAGAGTCAGCACATTTGTATCTATAAAAGCCCGAGTTCATCCAAAGTTCGAGTTCACCATTTAAAAAAGCTCGTTTAAATGGTAGTATAGATATGTGTTTTTCATATAAGTAATCTGAGTTCAAATCTTGTTGATGGTTATTTTTTTTATTTTATTTTTTTTAATCTTTTGAAAAAAATACAGGTGTTTATTTGTCCGAATCCAACTTAAATAAATAGGTTTCAACAAGATTTTTATTCGACGACTCGGGCTTTTAAGCTCTTTTATTCTTTAAGTGCAAGTACAATTAAATATGAGTCCAATGGACCTTCAAGCCCGTTTATTTTTAAAGCTTGACGTGGTTGTGCGTTCCAAGGGGTTTTTCAACCCAGATCTGAGCCGGAGGCAGCGCCGGAGAACCAGAGAGCACATGAGGCGTTCAAATTTACAGATGCAGCAGCCACGACGGTTGCAGATCTAGAGGAGGAGCACCGAGAGAGGGAGAGCAAACAAAGGTACGGCCTTTGGCCGTGGGTCTCTAATAGCCGCATGGAGTGGTCCAATGCAGTGGTGGGCAATAGATGTTTGCTCTCAACGGTATGCAGATCTGAAACTGTCTGGAGGACAGTTCGCAGCCGGAGAGGGGCCGAAGCAATAGTGTAATACCGCTGCAGATCTGGGTTTTCAGATCTTTGAGTGAGCCAGCAGAAGTGCGGCTAGAAGGACGAAGCCCCATCGCTAGAGCAGAAGTGCAGATATGTGTGTGTGGGACACACCATCATCGGAGACGTTCGCATTTGAGAAGCATGAAGGAATGTGCTCGTAGGACGCAGGAAGTGTAGAGGGAGCAACACAGAAGTTGGGTTCACTATTCTAGGTATGAGAGAGATTCACATCAACTAAGAGGTGACGTTGATGTGTTGTATACATGGGTGTACAAGGGGCTCGGGACGTCGGGTTTAGACTCATGACTTAAGGGAGTTATTTATTATTGTACATGTATTTATTTCTCTCATATAGTGAATATTTTGTCGCTCCGTGGACGTAGGCCAGGTGAGCCGAACCACGTTAAAATATTGTATTGTGCTGTATGTTTATTTCCGTTCGATTTTTCTTGTTTCCGCGCGTAATGCTAACAACTTAGACTTAAAAGCCTGGGCCTGACCCGTTGAACAAAAAATCTTTATTGAAGCCCGTTTATTCAAGTTAAGTTTGGGTTTGGTCTTTTACTTAAAGCCCGTCAAGACCCAATGGGCTCGTACTTAACTGTGCTTGGGCTTAAAAGCCTGAGCCCAACCTATTGAACAAAAAAACTTTATCCAAGTCCGTTTATTTAGGTCACGACTGTGCTCGGGTTTTTACCTAAAGCCCATCAAGGACTGTTGGGCTCGTACTTAAATGTGTGGTGGGCTAGTTTTACTAGTGCGTATACGGTTCGATAAAGATTTTTTGTTCAACGGGTCTAGTACAGGCTTTTCAATTTTTTTTTTAATACCAAATAGGTTGGGCTAGTTTTTTTTATGGATATTTTCTTCATTCTTATCTTTTTTTCAATCTTTTGAAAAAAAAAAAAAAGAGAGTAATAATTAAGAGGTCTTCATTTCTCTTTGCCTGACTTAAATAAATGGGATTCGATAAAGATTTTTCGTTCAACGGCTTGAGCTCAGACTTTCAAGCCCGTTTATTTTATAAGCCCAAACACAATTTAGCAACAAGTGGGAGATGATTTCGAAGAGCAGTGGCAGCACAAGTGGTGTTAGCACATCCTCCTTGATAGTAGGAGAATGAGTTAAAGGTGTATTGAGTGGGAGACTGAGAAGCCAATTTGTTTTCTTTCTGTTTGGGTGGGGTGGATATGAGTTTCTTTCTGTTTGGGTGGGGTGGACATGAGTTTCTCAGGTGGTGTAGTACTTTTGAGATAGAACGAATTTTATTTCTTTGTGATTTTTCCTTTTTATTTACTAATTTACTTAAATTGTTGTCAATTGTCAGCATCCAAAGGATCTTTAGTTTGGTGCACATTCTTCTATGGTGATGGATGATGGATCAAGTGAGTGCAGCCATTTTTATTTGTTTCAAGAGAATTTCTGCTTTTGACAGAATTATTTTACTTGTTACATTTACCATCTATTTATACATGAAAATCTAAAAAAAATTAAATGAATGCTGGATGTGGCCACTAGTATATACTGAGTGTCAACGGTATATTTTACCCACCCATTTTCTACTCACGTGCTTCCCAATTTACCTACTGTTTGAATATAGAATTTTTTATGACTAAAGTGTCTAAGTCTAGAATTTTTTATGACTAAAGTGTCTAAGCTTTTTAGAGTATTTAACTAATCTTTGGAATATGTGTAAAAAAATTTATCTACACATCGGATAAACTCTAAAAGGAGTGGCCTTTTAGGGTGGAGTGAGAATTTTCTTCCATTTTCTGAAGCGGGTTTGTGATACCCCAGCCCAAATTAGTGGTTAATTTAGACAGATTTTAATTAATTAAATATTTTTAGTCAATAATTATAAGTTTTGTTATGTTGATCATGAAGAATTTTGAATGAGCTTTTTAACGAGTCTGAATTTGACTCGATCCGAGTCCAAAAACTCTTTCAAATTAAATTTTAAAGGTAAATTTTAAAGGTATAATACAAGTTATGATTATTAATATATTATTTAGGGTTAAAACTTGACTGCTTTGGAAACTCAATCATTTCATTTCATTTCAACCTCAAATTGTAAATCTTATACTATTTTTAAAATTCGGACTTAACGGAATGTCAATCTCGATCTACTTCTACCTTTTCACTACCTAAAATTTTATAGGTGGCAAAACCCCACTTGGATAGGGAAGACAAAGTTCTAAAAATATACGAAGGAAGTTAATATTCAATCTGTCATATAATTGAGCTATTTGTATCCTCAGATTTTCAAAATATCGAGTTTTTAATAGTTATTTTACGTCGATATGTGAGCATCGAATACTCTGTCATTTAGATGGAGTGGTTTTTACTCCAAAACACTTTAAAACTTTAGAATGTTTTTATCAGATTAATTTAATTTACCTAATTATAAAACTAAATTTACTCCAAGAGATTCTTTAAAATTAAGAAATTTTATCAAATCAGTGTTTTTTTATTAAAACACTGAGTTGTTGACCGGATTTTTTATTCAAAATTTAATACTATATTAATAATTTAATATTTGATCTAATGAACTATTTAGATTAAATTAGAAGGACCTTAAAATACTCAGATTTAACAAAGGATATGAAAGGAATTTTTAAAAAGAAAATAATAATAAAATAATAAAATCTATTGAAGATAAGAATCAAGCTACCTGTAGCCTGTAGGCAGCGTTGGATGAATCCCATCCGTTAACTACCTATAGGCAGACTTTATTTAAAGAGAAGTAGAGGAAGTAAAGAGGAAAAAAAAAACTCCACCGCCTTTGCCCTTCTCTTCTTGTCCAGCAACAACGAATAAAAAAAAGGAAAGATAGAGAGACAACAGCGAGTTCTTACCCTTTGTGCCTCTCTCTCTTCTCCTCCTTCCTTCGCCAGTCAAGTTCTTTCCTGTCCCTTTCTCTTCTTTCATTTTCATTTCTTCTTTTCTTCGGTCGATGCAACTGTAAGCAATAGAAGCGGCAGTAGCAGCCGAACTCCGAAGGTTCTCGTACCAACGTCGGGTTTTCGAAACTTGGTAAAAAAACGACAGATTTTCGCGTGTGAGGTACAAAAATAGTTTTATTTTTAATTTTAATAATTTCAATAGTTTAGTATTGGGTTTTAAAATTAAATTTTTCAAAATAAAGGGAGGGGAGGGTAGACTTTTCTCCCAAATTTTAAATTATACATTTAAAATCATTTTAAGTTCAAAGCTTGTTTTTCAGCCTTTAATTAAAAGAGAGGAAAAGATTAACCCCATTTAACAATTGTGTGTTTATTTTTACGCATTGTATGTTTAAATTCAGTATCATAACCTCTGGGCCACAATATCATCTGTAGTGAATCTAGTCGCTCGGTGATACCATTTGAGGTGGCGCTTAGTCACCAGATGGTTAATCAGTAGTGGCGCTTAATCGCTCGGTGATACCATTTGAGGTGGCGCTTAGTCACCCGATGGTTCATCAGTAGTGGCGCTTAGTTGCTCGGTGATACCATTTGAGATGGCGCTTAGTCACCCGGTAGTTCATCAGTAGTGACGCTTAGTCACTCGATGATACCATCTGAAGAGGCGCTTAGTCACCGGATGGTCTTGAAGTGGGGCACTGACTACTTTTTATATTACTTGCATTATACTCTCTGCGCTGAAAATCTCCACCTGTAGCGCAGTGGAAACGCCGCTCGGTGGCCATCTGAGACGGCCTTGGTTGCCCGGTGGTAGAAGGATTTAGGCACTAAGTACTTTTATTTAATTTCTTGCACTGTACTCTCTGGGCTCTGTCTCAATACTTTCTCTGGCCAGGAAAAAAAATACGAGACCGGGCACTGAGTACTTTATAGTTTTATTTTGATGTGATGTTTTGGTTGGCTAACAACTAACTGTTGACTTAATCTAATGGAGTAGAAAGAATTAAGGAGACTCACTACATTTATCATGTTTTCTTGGAAAATGCACGGGGGATGGGAAGTAATCGTAAATATTTTATCGACTCGAAATTTATATTATTATTTTATTTTACATATTGTGTGATAATCTCTGCGGATAGAGGTGAGGAGACTCGAGCCAACACTTGTATTGTATGGTATTTAAACCCACTAACACCAGACAGAAATGGGACCCATGGTTACTTAAAGATGGAAAGGGCTATATAGGTCTAGAATGCGAGACCTGACACCGCCTACATGTAAGGGATGTAAATGTTCTAACTGTGTAGAACATAGGCGTAAATTGGTGTCGGAGAGCCAAGGACTTGTAGCCTCTAACGCAGTATGGACCCATGGAGTATCTGGGAATTGTCGGGTAAAAAATGGGTGAAGGCATTCGTGTTATTAAATCCAGTTTTATATGTTTGTGTGATATTGATTATTTTATTGATTTCTTGTATTAGTATTAGATACATCGAAGGGTAAGGTTGAAATTTGGTGATTCTCTCAGAATAAGTCCCTGTGTAAAGAGGGCACTTGAAATCATGCATTATCATGCATTCGACATTTGCATGTGAAAAAATTGATTATAAGTTAAATCTGTGAAAGATAATAACTTTGGAAATCTGATATTGGCTATTGGGCTATAATTGCTGAGATTAGCCAACATCGTTTGCGAACTGTTGGGTTAGACGTGTTAGCAGGTTGAGGTCGACCGCCATCAACCGCTAGTGTTGGATGGGTTAGTAGACCGGGTCGTGGAGACCTTGTGATGTTAGGCTGAACACCGTTTGCGAACCGTTGGGTTGGACGTGTTAGTAAGCCGTGGTCGACCGCCATCAGCCGTTGGTGTTGGATGGGCTAGTAGACAGGGTCGAAGAGACCTTATGCACTTGCAAGTTGCTAAATGGGGGCTGACTCTAGTAAAAAATTGATATAACACCTTAGAAAGTGATCCTAGGGTGAAAATGGGTTAAGTGGATTAACCGCATTGCATTCATGAAACATGCATTATTTATGGTTTCATGTATTATGTTGGACGTTATGGTAAACATGAGTTAAGTAGATTAACTGCATTTCATTTATAGAACATACATTGTTATTAATTTCACGAATATTGTATGTTGGTTTTTATGGTGAGCTCTCCCAGCTGGGCTATTGCTCATGTCCCTTACATTGTAGGATATGAACTAGAGGAATAAATGGAGGAACTCATGGTACCTCGCTGAGAATCATACTCAGATGTTTCCCGTAGTTTCCCACTCGAGGAAACAAAATGAATCTATGAACTACTCTATGTATTTTGATAATAAATATGCCTCTTGTGACATAAAAACCTATGTCTGTAAGTTTAGTGTTTCCATATAATATATTTGTGTATTGGTGTGTTCAATATATTGCTTCCATGTGTTTGAATGAAAATTGTTCAGATTATTTTGCTGAATATGTTTAGGAATATTTAAGACACGGATATTTCACATAGTCATTAGACTCACATGGGTAGTATGTTAAGGAGTTAGTGACACATTGGATTAAGATTTTTTTTTTAAAAAAAAATTAGTCGCGTTCTGGGCCCACCTCCGTGTTCGGGAGTGACATGGTTTCTGACTATCACTCCAATTCCATTTGGTTGTTTGAATATAGAATTTAGGAAAGACTATTTTGTTTAAAAAATACAATATATTACATTGACTCCTAAACGGTATTTTACATGCTTTTCTAACTTCTTCATAAGATTTTTATAAGTTGAACTAAAATAATCATACTAAAAAATAACATTTAAAGTGGAAGAAATGCTTTTAATTCCAATTTTTTAATATGCTAGAAATATGGATGGCTAAATTTTGAAATAAGAAATTTCTATCGATAAAACAAATCACAACAGGGCTAAATGGTATGAAAAAAGTTGAAACATTTCAATACATGCTTTTGTTTTAGTTTTTATTTTGGAAAAAATGCTTTGGTTATTTAAGTAGGAATAGAACTGAATTTGACAAGTATGTTTTTCCCATCTCCATCACCATCTATTGGGCCGAGTTGGAACATACTATTTGACACATAATAGGGCTCTTGTTATAATGAATTCATAGGTGGTTAAGGCTTTTAAGAAATCTCACTTCGAATGCAGTGACGGCCAACTTAGCCTCAATCACATCTATTGAATTAGATTCTTATTCAATTTGGTTCCATTTCAACTTTTCTTTTGTTTATGTGTGGAAAATCTTAGATACAGTACAACTAAAATCTCCACTGGTGGTACCTCTGATTCCATGAGACATACGAAGGTAAGTCTATAGAGGTTTGAACTTGACAACTCCTACTTCCTGAGGCAGAAGATTATCAGTCGAACTAATCCATAGGGGTAATACAGAGCAAATTCACATTTAATGAAGCTAACCCATAAAATTAATTATAAAATAAAATTGAATATTTGAGATGTAAGAAATATGGTTTTCGTTATTGGATTAAGGTGATTTTCAATAGGCATCTTATTTAAGTAATGACCTTCCAATTAAAAACATCCATGTGGAGCCATCTCGGCCCACATATAAGTACAGTGAACAAGGCATGGTAGGGGATCTAGGTTCCATATCCATACTATTTTAGACACACTTCAGGTGAGGGTTTTTGAAAATAGAATTGGAAGGGATTAGACCTGTATCACTGAATTAAATAGAATATTAAAATTAATTATACAATCTCGAATATTTAACATAAAAATAAAACTATAAAAATATGATACCAAAACATAGCTTTATTTAAATTTATAAGTATAGTTAAGTTATAGTTTTATGTATACATTTCTATAAATTAACAATTAGACTAAACTGGATCTTATCTAAAGAAAAACTCATGTTTCTCTTGTAACTACTAAAAACAAAAAAAAAAAAAAAAGGTTTTTTGGAATAAAAATATTCAAAAAATAAGATTGGTCGAGTAATTTTTTCTAGGATTTCATAGTGGCTCCCCTTGTCACAAATATCGGCGGTATTTTCAAATTTACCGCATTTTTATGAGCAAAATACCATTATCGCGTTAAAAACGCGTTTTTTATCGCCACGACGATAAATTTTCGGTAAATTCTTGATAAAATCACTTTAAAAACGCGATAAACGTTAATAACACAATAATATCCCGGTAAATTGCCTGTAAATTCCCGATAAATTCCCTATACCATTTTTATTTCATTATTTTTTTTATTTATTCTATTTTTTTATTTTTTAAATATTATAATTTTCGAGAGATTTTCTCGGTAAATTCTCGGTAAAAATCCGAGAATTATCCCGTTATTACCAATTGCCATTAATATAATTATCCCGTTATTACCAATTGCCGTTAATATCCCGAGAACGGTCATGCAAGATGAGAATTTTAGTATTTAAAAATAATAAATATTTAAGGAGTCTAAAAAACATGGGTTTATAAGATTGATGTGGTTTTTTAAGTATTATATTCATGGATGAAAAGATCGATTGAAAAGACCCATCATATGGAAAAAAAAAAAAGTTAACTCCATATAGGATGCAAAAGTTTAATAAAAATTAATTTGAAATTATGAAATAACAAATAACTTAAAAAATGACTTTAAAAATTGGATTGAGATGTGAATTTTTTTAAGGACACCTAATGATTTTGACTATTAAAATCAACTGAGTAAAAATCGATCATAGAGATGAAATTCAATCTACTTATCACTCATCAAGCTTATTTTCAATCTATATAATTAGTTTTTATATTTAGATCAACAAAAATTAATAAAAGTAGTGCCATCTTTCGAAGTATACTTTCATGCGTCCACAGGCTTTTGCACACTTTGTATCTAAAATTCTAGATTATGAGATCTACTTGCAATTCTTCAAATAATTTATACAATACTGGTAGAGTAGTGCTAGCCTTATGGTCACATACCCACGCTTCCAAAGTGGCTTTGAAGCTAACACCTCTAGAAGCCTAACTCATACTCCCCCTAACACTTGATATTTTTCATTTATGATTGTAATACCTTTCAATTCCTTTCTTATTTTTTTTTTTTTTCCTGGGAGAAATTTGGATCAGGTTATAATTCGATCTGAAAAATTAAGTAGGTTGGTTTTATATTTTTAAAATTAGAGTCGAGTTGGATTAAAGAAAAAAATAACCTCGAATTAAATTAAGAGTGAAGTCGGGTCGAGCTTTTTTAGAATTGACCCAACTCGACCCACTCAAAAAATTTAATATAGCACTCAATTTGAGTCGGGCCAGCATTTTCGTTCAGCACTTGGGTTGGGTCATCAATTCTAGACGGGTTTGGTTGAACATTTCGGGTCAGGTCGGATCAGGTTCAATAATTTTTATATGAGTTGCATTGGATTTATTAAAGACTGACTTGACCTGCCCGAATTTCAGCCCTAAATTATATCAAGAATAACTTGGAACAAGGCGAGGTCTTTTAAAAATTATTTTAGCTAAAGTTTTCATTAATAGCCCATTGATATCCATTTTGAGAAATATAAGGAAATTTTAAAATATTGAAATTGCTATAGCAACCTAAAAATTTGATTGTAAAACATTAGTTGAAATTTTGACTCATTCAATAAATTTAGGCTCAATTTATTTTTAAATTATAAATTAATAGTCAAATAAATTGAAATTTTTAGAAAGTATTTTGATTTCCTGTGATTAAAATATTATTATAAAAAGAGATAAATTTAACATAGACTGCTTATTTCACTATATTAAGAAGGCCTTTCCGATCAATCATGTATAAAATCATCTAATTATTTTTTCTATTTAATTAAAATTGACTACTAAAATCAAATTGTTCAAATAATCAATTTTGTTTTCTTTTAGATCTAATGACTATTAATTATAAAATTAGATTTTTTTTAGTAAATGAGTGATCTGCCTCACCTAAAGGTAGAGAATATTTTTTGTTGGTATCTAAATATGGGGTCTAATTTATTTTTTTTATCCAAGAGGGAATCGTTATGAAAATATTGAAAAATATTTTTTGTCAACATAAACTAATATTTCGTCAAAAATATATGAAATATCAATTTTATATATTTGAAAAAAAGAAGGAGATTGTTTTGAAAATGAGTCCAACTATTCGGGTGGCAATATAGACACCGCTGAAATCTGTCTGTAGACACCGATTTCCGAAAATTGAGTGGAAATTACCATTCTGCCCTTTCCGCGCGAAATCGTGCGATCGGTGCTGCAACTCCATTTCGCGTCGATCGATCGATCTGAGGCGTATACGATCGATCGATCGATCCGACAGTTCATTTTCTAATCGATCGATCGATCATAACACGGGTTTCAGTCGATCGCACGGTTCCATGGGATCGTGCGATCGATTTTAACTGAGAGGTCGACGGTTTGACAGTCGACCTCTCCCACCAAGATCGATCGCACGATCCCACGTGATCGTGCGATCGACTGTGACCCATTCAAATATCGATCGCACGATCCCATGTGATCGTGCGATCGATCTTAACTGAGAGGTCGACTGTCAAACCGTCGGCCACTCATCTCAAGATCGATCGCACGATTCTATCTGATCGATCGATCGATTATCTGTTTAGGCCAAGATCATTCGATCGATCACTGTGATCGTGCGATCGATCTTAACTGAGAGCTCGACTGTCAGACAGTCGACCTCTCATCTCAAGATCGATCGCACGATAACATATGATCGATCGATCGATCTTCTGTTTAGGGCAAGATCGATCGATCGATCACTCGAAACTAAGTATAAGTTCAATCGCTCCTCTCTTCACTCTCATTTTTCGTTTTCATCTCGCCCCTTTCGAAACCCTAGTCCCTCAGAACCCCGATTTCGAAATCTTCTCCTTCAAAACCTCCCGATTTCGAAATCTTCTTCCTCAAAGCTTTTCTACACCCCTCTCACTCAAACCCCTCTCTCTCAAACTCCTTTCCAAACTATGTTCCCTGAAACCCCAAACCCGCTTTAAGAAACGAACCACTCCACTATTTGAAGATACTCTCTCAAATCGCCTATATTGATTCGAAAGTATCTCTCAGAAGTTACTCTCTCAATCTCCGAACCGGAATCAAAGGTAACTCTTTCTCAAACCCAAGACTCTCAAAATTTCTTTGAAATTAGTACTATGGATTGTGAAAATGATGAGATTGTTGAGAATGATATTGTTGACAATGAGTTTGTTGAGAGGTGTTTTTCAAGTCGTGGCGATTTAGTGAAGCATGTTAAGGAGGTTTCCATTGCGCAAGGATTTGTAGCTACCATTAAGAGGTCATGCAATAGAAGCAATGTAGTTATTTTTGGTTGCGATAGAGGGGGTACATATCGTAGCACAGTTAATTTGAAAGATGATGAGAGGAAGAAGAAAACATATTCTCGCCTTGTTAATTGTCCATTTGAAGTGAGAGGGAAACAAATTGTTGATGGGTCATGGAAGTTGACTATAAAAGATGTGGAGCACAATCATGATCTGACGAGCGTATTAGTAGGTCATCCAAGTACAAGGTGTTTTTCAGATGAGGAGAAGAGAATGATCATTGAAATGTATAACAGCAATGTACCACCCCGGCAAATTATGACGACCCTTCGAAACGAGAATCCAGAGATTGGAGTATCATCTACTGATTTGTACAATTTTTTGTCATCGGTTCGAAAAGAGCAACTTAGAGGTCGTACTTCAATTGAAGCCTTGTTAGAAGATCTTCAAGTAGGTGGTTACCAATATTTTCTCAACTATGACAGTCAAGGTCATTTATCTCATCTACTCTTTGCACATCCACTGTCAGTTGTACTTACGAAGACCTATAATAATGTATTTCTCATGGATTGCACTTACAAAACCAACAGATATCATATGCCATTGCTTAATATCGTTGGTATCACAAGTTTCAACAAGACTTCTACTCATGCTTTTCATTTATGAGGAATGAAAATTTGAAGATTACGTATGGGCGTTACAGATGTTCAAGAAGGTATTAGGAGTAAATCATGATCGACAAGTTTTTTTGACAGATAGAGATTTGGCGTTGAAGAATGCCATTGATTCAGAGTTCCTAATGCTGTACATATCTTTTGTATTTGGCACATCAACAAGAATATTCTTGCTCATTGTAAGCCTCTTTTCAATAAAGTGGAAGAATGGAATGCATTTTTGACTCAATGGAATGAATGCGTCGAGTCTCCATCCGAAGTTGCATTTAATGAAGGGTTTGAGGCATTCAAACAAGATTTTCGACATTATTCGGATGCAGTGAATTATATAAGACGCACATGGATCCCACATAAGAAGCAATTCGTCAAGGCATGGATCGGTTGGAGTTTACATTTTCAAAATGCAGCAACTTCAAGGGTTGAAAGTGCACATTCAGTGTTAAAACGATATATAGCTAACTCCACTAGCGATCTATATGTTGTCCGAAGGAAGATATCCCATGCAATTGAAAATCAGTTTCAAGAGTTCAAGATTCAAACGAGGATGAGAAAATCCGGTTTGCTCTTACTGTTTCGATTCCTTTCTTTGATGAAGTGAATGGCAGAGTATCACAATTTGCATTATCTGAGGTTTACAAGCAATATGTTATGCTCATGAACATGTCATTTTTACCCAATTGTACACATCAGTTTACAGCTTCCATGGGTTTACCTTGTGCTCACAGAATGCAATTTATGAACAAGTTAGATTTGGATCAAATCCATCTACAATGGAGAATCGATTTGATTTCATTTGACGACTTGAACATTGAAATGAATCGACCCGGAGATGAATTAGATGTACACTGGGAAAGCATTAAGAAAAAATATGGAAAGTTGTCTACATTTGATCAAGAGGAGCTCCGAGATCATATCCAAGATCTTGCCAGTGATGAGATGCATATCAGCCAGCCTATTATGCAGTACAACAGAGGACGTCATCCAGGTTCAAACACCTCAAAGGGTCAAACATCTACAAGACGAGATCCTTCTGCGTTTGAGATTGTAGAGAATCAATTGACTGGAAGAAAATGTGGGTTATGCAAAAATATTGGTCATACGAAGAGAACATGTCCGAATAGAAGTGCTGCACAGTCATCCTGCAGTGTAGATTTAAATGCTTTGCCTCAACCATTTAATGATTATTACCCTGAATCGCAAGCAACGAGTTTGTCTCAATTTTCCGAAGTAAGTTTCATTTACATAAGATACATATTTACATTTTCATTCATATAGAGTAAGGTGAATAATACTAACACGTACTCCTTTTCCACAGCCGACTGGTTCTTATGGCTTCTATGACGATTCGACATATACCTCTGGTGATGTTAGAGATCCTGACGAATTACAGCATTGGTGGAATCAGTGATGGATGTCTATCATTTTTTCGTGTATTCAGTTGCAAGAATGTATTTCTTTTCCAAAAAATTGTATTAATTTTAATTCCGATGTATGTATTCAAGCAACAATTGTTTTTTAAATGAATCCAGCACTGAGTGGTTTGTTACGAAATATGGGACCCTTGCGTGGGCCTTTCACTAAATATGTGTTTTATGGTTTGTCGCTAAACATGGGTCCTTTGAGTGGTTTCTCACTTAATATGGGACCTTAGAGTGGATTGTCGCTAAACACGAGACCTTTCAGACAGGGGTCAGTCAACAAGTATGGGACCTTAGAAATCAGATGGCCTGGTTAAAGAAGAGTTTTAACCATTAGTGAGGAAGTTTGTCAAGGAATCCTTGACAAACTTTCTCACTAATAGTTAAAACTCTTCTTTAATAAGGCCATCTGATTTCTAAGGTCCCATACTTGTTGACTGACCCCTCTAAGGTCCCATATTAAGTGAGAGACCACAACTCAAAAGTGCCATGTTTAGCGACAATACATGAAACCCATATTTAGTGTCAGACCACTCAAGGGTCCCATATTTAGTGACAAACCATTCATTGCTCCCATATTTACTGACATTCAAAGGGTCTCATGTTCATTCAGTTGTTTATAAACAAACCATTCTATTCACCATGTTCATTCAAATAGATGAAATAGTTCATAAAAAGAAATCATTCACTATGTTCATTCGAGATTCACAAACGATATAATAAAAGAAAACATTCACTATATTGACAAACGATGTTACATATGAATATCAAAAGAGTGTATGAGCAGGAGCTGGAGCAGATGTAGAAGCAGGTGCAGATGTAGAAGCTGGGGCAGATGCAGTATGAGGAGGTGCTGGTGTCGATGAAGAAGGTACTGGTGCAGGATCAGGAGGTGTTGGTGCCAATGGACGACGTCCAGTCGCACTATGCTTGGGGACAGTCGAACGCACCTGAAGAGTGGGGCCTGTCGGACGAGGATGAATGGGGCCAGACGGAAGAGGCTGAGTGGCGCCAGTCGGACGAGACTGTGGGATGTCAGTCGAGAGAGCCTGACTCGTGTCAGTGGACGAAGAGGCTAACCCC
Organism: Chimonanthus praecox; assembly: GCA_022113865.1. Taxonomy (NCBI): domain Eukaryota; kingdom Viridiplantae; phylum Streptophyta; class Magnoliopsida; order Laurales; family Calycanthaceae; genus Chimonanthus; species Chimonanthus praecox. The sequence goes on along the minus strand of JAINRJ010000174.1, from coordinate 92,607 downwards.
CATGATTTCTTTATATTCTTCTCAGTTAGCATACATCTGATGGTCCCGGTTCCCGAATCGCGTCCAAGTTGTGTATTTACTCCTCCTTTTTGCAATAAAAGAACAGAGTTTCTCATTAAGTCTACCATCTGAGTCTCCAAATTATTCAGCCTTCTCATCGTCATTCCGACCAACTCACTATTTTCTTATCAATTGTGGCATTCATCCTCCCTTCCATCTGAGCCAATTTATCGTCAACCAATCCCTCAAGCCTTCCAATCAGTCTTCCTTCCATCTCACCTAATTTTTCATCAACCATCCCTTCAAGCCTGCCTATTAGCCTTTCTTCAGCCTCGGCAAATTTTACATCAATTTTTTCATTCAATTTTTCTATGCTGTCAAGAATCAGCATAGTACTGACTCCTGTATCATGTGCCTCACTACTCCCAACTTCAGGTATGTCACCCTGAACTCCAGGTGCCTCAGTCCCCCCAACTTCAGGTATGTCACCCTCCTCAGGTGCCTCAACCTCAATAGGACGATGTTCTACTTTGGGAACCCAACGTGCATTGTCGAGTTTGAATCCCATCTTGCCCAAAGAAGACGCATCGAATATATCGGTTTTCTTCATTTCTATTTTCTCATCAGGGGGGAGGGTGACTCCGCAAAATCGAAACAAGTAAGACAGAAATAAACCATATGGAAGGCTACATTTTCTAATCTTACGAGATGCAACCATGTGTTTTATTATGATGAAGGATATATCAATTTGTTTCCCATTCAAGATGCACCATATCAAGAAACTATCAAAATACGGCACTTGATTACTGAGCCCTTTTCTAGGTAAAATATTCTTCCTAATAATGTAATATACAATTCGGGCCTCTAGGGTTAGCTCCATAAGCCCAATCTTATCTCCTCTGGCACCATCACTTCGCCCACACAATTGGGTCATGGCCTCCGAGGGAACGAATCCGTCAACATCGGTGGGCCATGAATTTGGCTCATATTTCGAAATAGTGGCACTAGGAAACCCAAACATACTGTCCAGTGCCTCAGTTGAAATATCAATTTCTGTCCCCCTAACTTTGGATTTTATAGAGTGTCTCGCCCGGTCCTCCGACATTTTGCATAAAATTCCTTCACCAATTTTGGGTAAAAATCTTCTTTTATTCCCAAAAAACCTCCCCATCCAAGTCTGTAAATATACTCATCGATTCTTAATTCAAATGCAGGAAAAAAGCTTAGGTCCATGATTTTACCATAATCATCGGCCGAGAGTACAAATCCTCTCGGTATAGTGTGGCGGCTTCCAAAGACCTGAAGTGGTTCGGGTCGAAGGTCTCTGTCTCCCTAGGTGTGTGTCTCCGTCAATCTCGCTCTCTTCCTTCTAGATGAAGCCGGTACCTTTATCTTTCTCCTCTCGATGTAGACGCTTTGGATGCCATGTGAATGACGGCTGTGAAGGAAATCCGGCGAGGAAGACAAAATCAGAGAAAGGCAAGAAAAGGTTTCCGGAAATCCGGCGAGGAAGACGAATTAAGAGGGCTTCCGGAGAGGGCAAATCGGAGATCCGAAGATGAAATCGGAGAAAGAGAGGGCTTCCAGAGAGGGCAAACCGGAGATCCGAAGATGAAATCGGAGAAAGAGAGGGCTTCCGGAGAGGGCAAATCGGAGATCCGAAGATGAAATCGGAGAAAGAAAGGGCTTCCGGAGAGGGCAAATCGCACGATTTGGAGAATCGTGCGCTCAGAGGGAAGGGTCGATCGATCGTTCGAGAAGAAGAAGAGAAAGGGTCTTCGGTTTCGAGGGTTCAATCGCAGGAAGGGCAAAAGGATCGATCGGTTATATATAGCTGATCGATCGATCGCACGATCACAGTGATCGATCGATCGATCTTGCCCTAAACAGAGATCGATCGATCGATCATATGTTATCGTGCGATCGATCTTGAGATGAGAGGTCGACTGTCTGACAGTCGAGCTCTCAGTTAAGATCGATCGCACGATCACAGTGATCGATCGAATGATCTTGGCCTAAACAGATAATCGATCGATCGATCAGATAGAATCGTGCGATCGATCTTGAGATGAGTGGCCGACGGTTTGACAGTCGACCTCTCAGTTAAGATCGATCGCACGATCACATGGGATCGTGCGATCGATATTTGAATGGGTCACAGTCGATCGCACGATCACGTGGGATAGTGCGATCGATATTGGTGGGGGAGGTTTTCTGTCAAACCGTCGACCTCTCAGTTAAAATCGATCGCACGATCCCATGGAACCGTGCGATCGACTGAAACCCGTGTTATGATCGATCGATCGATTAGAAAATGAACTGTCGGATCGATCGATCGATCGTATACGCCTCAGATCGATCGATCGACGCGAAATGGAGTTGCAGCACCGATCGCACGATTTCGCGCGGAAAGGGCAGAATGGTAATTTCCACTCAATTTTCGAAAATCGGTGTCTACAGACAGATTTCAGCGGTGTCTATATTGCCACCCAACTATTCTCAATTTACGGTATAAATCTCTCCCTACCTTTGGAAGTGGAATACTCTCTCTCCTGCTTGCACTCTCTCTCCTGCTTGCACTCTCTCTCTTGTTTGTGCTCTCTGTATTTCTCTCTCTACTTCTTGCTTTCTGAGTCTTGGCAATTCCGTGTTTGTGCTCTCTGTATTTCTCTCTCTACTTCTTGCTTTCTGAGTCTTGGCAATTCCGTGCACACATATGGGAATTTCGGACGACCTCTATCTCTGTCTGTCCGAAGACGAACAATCCGACGACTTCATGTTTGACGATTGTCCGATCGATCTCAACGACTCCATGATCGTCGACTCTGACTCCGAACAACTTCTCCCCACCCATTTCGATATCCAAGATTTCCAAATATCCTATTTGGATTCAGATACGGATATGGATCCCCAATTCTCTGATGGGAAAGAGGAAAGCGATAGAAGCATCCAACAAACCCAATTTACTCTGGAAGAGTTTTTCGACCCGGATTTGAATCCAATTGGCGGCTCAGATTGTCAAATGTTTGATTTGGATTTTGAATCATATACGGATCCCTATCTCTCTAACAGGGTTGAGGTAAACGATGGAAACATCCAACAAACCCATTTTTTTATTGATGAATTTTACCCGGATTTGAATCCCATTGGAAGCTCAGATTCTCAGTTTTTTGAAGAGAATGTGGAAGTGGGTACTGATCTTTTGGAGCTAGGGTTCGGTTTAGGGTTTTTGAAGATGATGATTATTGTTATGATGAGATTATTGATGACAATGGAGGGGATGATAATATAGATGGGTTCTTTGAGCGGAATCTGGGCAATGAATTTGTCGAATCTGTTGAATTATTTGATCCCCCTGACAGCAACTTGAGTCCACTGATTTCCATTACAATTGGATCAGATACCAATTCTGGTGATGGTCAGATTGCTCCAATTGATTTTGATTCGATCAGAGGTAGCCTTCCAGCTGCAAAATCTGTTGTCCAGAATCTGCTGACGGTCATCCGCAAGAATGACATTTGTGCAGTTTGTAAGGATGAGATTTCATCGGAGGAAGAAGCAAAGTGCCTCCCATGTACGCACCATTACCATGGAGAGTGCATTTTGCCTTGGCTGGGGATTCGGAACACTTGCCCTGTCTGTAGATTTGAATTACCTACTGATGATCCTGATTATGAGCATTGGAGAAGGCAGAGGGGCACTTGAGTTGGCGGCCTTGCCATGAACAACTGAACTCTACAGACACCAGATTTTTAAAGTGTAAAAAATCAATTTTGCAAAGAGAACTCAACCACATTGGGTTATGATAGTGTAGACCTGAAACTGCAGTATATGTTCATTTCATTTTTTATTCTGTATAATGCCAAATGCTGATAAATATAAAGAAAGCCACTGGGAATGTACATGGATACATGGCTGTTGTAAAGGTACTTTGTAATGACTTTTTAATTCTCTTTTCATTAAGTTGTTTTTTCAATAGATAAGGAGAATAATAAGATAAATTGATTTTTCTCATCCATGTTGTTCTATTCAGTGCTGAGTTTAAAATTTCATTGAAATCCTATATACTGGGCCATGAATGAGTCAGACCCCATATTTTTTCAATATCGATTGTGGGTCCATTCTGAAAAAAAAAAAACTTTATACTTTGCATTGTTATATATCACTCTCCACTCTCCACTCTCCCTGAGTGTCATTGTTTGGTAGTTGTGTGCTTGTTCATTATTAGGTAGTTGTTTGTCATATATTTCCTGTTGATTGACGAGAAGCTTGGGTTATATCTTTACTGAGAACTAAAATCTGCTTTTAGAACTTTACCGCATGTCTAGCTCATCCCACTTAACTGCATTTTATGATAAGCACAGTGAAAATGCCAACATTTGACATGGATAAAAGAAATGAATTGATATCTAGTTCTAGTAAATACATTTTGAGAAAGCAGGTGCCTGCTGCAAGAACATGGTTTAGGCTAATCAAAGATGAGCCAGGACAAATGCCAAAAGTTGTCTAATTCTCGAGCAACAATATGAGCCTTGTACTGATTACTAGAACCATTCTACTTGTGTTTCAATATAAACACCTAGTTAGATTCAATGATTGTTTTCTGGTCAAAAGTAGTATTGAATTGAATATGATTTTGGAGAAGAGAGGATCCATTTCATTAGACATTGCTTATTGCTATGGAGTTGAAGAAAGTACATCTTGCCAATGCTTGGGATTAGATGAATAATCAACAGTTGCAACAAGGGCCCGGCAGGTAGGACACAAGATCAGTTTGATGCTCATTACAATAAAACAAAAGAAGATATTGTCGAGGAGGCAAAGTCTCTTTGGGTTGTTTTGATTGAAAGTGAAGAATTTGTTTGTTTATTTTAGTCTGTTAACTAAAGAGATGTAAACAATCAACGATTAGAAAGATGATAACAATGATAACCTTTTCAACAGTTTGGATACTCGACAAACATACATTGGATATTTTACGGATCGAATTTATTTTTAGTAGAAGAAAAATTATGAACAAAACAAACACACCTAAAACCCAAGCCACAACATGAGACAATGTCTCTTTTTGGAAACAAAACTTGGAAAGAAGATAATTATTCAACATGTTTGGCATCCCATTCATAGGATAACTTCTTGAAATTGTATGAGGCCAAAGATTTGATACTTAAAGAGGAGCTTGAGCAACACTCAGAAGATGTTGATTCTTCTATTCTGCAAGACCATTTTATTGTGGTTAATATGGATAATTGGTTTGAAGTTCACCAATAAAGAATTTTAGGTTCACTAACAAGAAATTATAATTCGAAGATTGTAGGATTCTGAGATCCCAGAAGTCTCACATTATCATCTGGTGGGTTATGACTTATGAGGGGATGAGACACTAATTTTGTACATGATTTTTGGGTTTTGTCATGGTAAAGTAAAAACAGAAAATAATAAAGAACCGAGAGAAATAGTAAAGTGAACTAAGTATTAACGTGGAAAACAGAAGCAATGAATAGAATAAAGGAAAGACAATATCAAGCATGGATTAGAGGGGAAAAAAGAAAAGTAGGCCAAAAATGCCTTGGGCAGTAAATTAGAAAAGGGAATGAGAAGAAAACATAGCAAACTTAATGGAGGGTATGGTCTTGACAAAATTGAATGGAAGATAGGAACTCAAAGAGTTGACCCCAGATAGATGGGATTAGTGGCTTCGTTGATAATGATAATGATGATAATATAAGGACAAACTAGGCATACATTATAAGAAAATACAACAACAAAGGAAATAACAAATTTGAATTTTTGTGAATTTTGTAATTCTAAGATGGAATCAAAATTTCATACTTGAAAGGGGGGTCAATGAGAAACAAAATCACCAACAATCAGCTAAATTTATGCTCTATCAAATGATGAAGGTTTAGAGACTTGGATGGGATCTCTGTCAGTACTGTTATTTGTTCACAAAGATAAGGTGGGCAAGAGCATTAGTAGATCCTTTCTCCTTGGCCCGCTAGGCTCTCACCTGCTTTGCATACCATGATGAAGAAGGAAGATTGAGAGAGAGAAGTTTAGAAGCAAGGAGAGTGTATGTGATGGAGAGCACCACACCTTGTTATATTCATATAGTTGCTCTTTGTTATAGGTAAGTGATAATCCTCATTATACTAAGTCTTATCTCATCAATTCTAATCATATCTCAACAAGCTTTCCAAGTACTGTTACCTTCTGCAGAAATAGATCTCTTGAATTGCCCACGACTAGTGTAATCCCCTAAGTAGTATTTAAAATGGTGTCCTCCTATTTCCTCGTAGTGGTAACAAAATGATTTGACTTTTTATACGCATGTATGCACACATACAACTACTGGATGCCCTTTCTAGGGCCTACTTTTTCAGAGTTCTACATCATGGGAGCGTGTAGCATTGGGAATCTTGTGATGATTTTGGTGGACAAAATCTCACCTCGTTTGCTTGTGCTAACCATTGATTTTGCTATATTGCATAAGATGTGCATGATTCAAACATTGTTTTTTGTGTTAATAGAAACCCAGTCTGTTGGCAGCTTGGCATAGCTTAAACTGATTGAAAAACAAAACTTGACATGCCTCAACTTGTGCAAATGATGCAATCTTGATCGCTTGAATCACATTGTTCACATTATCTAGAGGAATTAATTAAAAGATGCACTCACTTGATTTCAAACATGTTTTACAATTGCTAAACCTGATTTCATACTCCTGACATGTATGTGGAGGCTGGTTTATTTGTGGTTTTATGCTGAGAATGCTAATATGTTCATTGTGTATTAACTACTGAGATCACAAGTGAATTTGTTAACAAAGTTCAATATTTGTTATGTGTAGTTCATTTTGGTTTTCTTGATAGTAGCATAAGGCTAATAACAGTGTTTTACATTGCAAAGCTGGGTGGTTTTCTTCTCTCTTTAATAATGATCACCATTATTATACAAAAGGTTCTTTTTTTATGTTTTGGTGGTCTTGATGGACAATGTTTTTGACTTAGCCATTAATGTATGGATTACATATTGCCCAATAAGCATTACTCTTGTGGTTGGCTTGTTTAAAAGGCAGTCACCATTTTTTAAAGGGTTATGTCACCATTGTTGAAACTTTGGACCTGATGATTTTTACATGGGTTTTGATGCATCAGGACATTCAGTGAGCCATTTCTTAGAAGTGAAGTTCATGGTTTAGTGATTTAGATTTTGTTTATTTGTTGGCACAAGATGGTTTTTTTCTTTCTGGATGTCCACTCTTTTTTTTTTTACCATTAAATTGGACATCTAGAATATTCTCGATTGGACTAAGATTTTTTTTTGTGGCATTTCTAATGAGGATTTTAGTGAGCATTTCTAGCAATGGTTCATATTTTGGTTAAACTGAAGTACTGAAATAAGAATACTAACAGAACAACAAACTTCTGGATTAAAATGTTCGTCAGTGGTGTCATGAGAAAAAAATTAACCATGAACAAGTGAAATATTGGATGGAGAGTGGTTTCCTTATAGATGACTCCAGCTACTAAATTTTTAATGAGAACACTATTCTCGATATTTCTAATGAGAATTTTAGTGAGACTGCATTATTGTCTCTCTAGCAATTAGTCTTGTCTCTCTGCATGTGAGTAGATCAATGCTGGAACTTGAAATTGTCTTTGATTAATAACACGTCGTTCGGTTTCAAATTCTGTTGCATGGAAGCCTGTTGGATTTCACGAATTTAGCTTGCATTTTGTGCGTTATTTATCTATTGGGTCTCCCCTTTTGACCTATTCTTACCATTTCCATTGAGGAGCAGGGCACTACGGAAATTGGCAGTGGTGGCCATAGCTTGGGCTATTTTGGAAGGAAACATACCTTCACTGATACATTTAAGAAATCATGGGTGACCCAGTAAATATCTTATCTTGAAAGTCCCATGTTGGCTAAAAATTTCATTGCTCATATGCATTAAGAAAAAGCTAGCCTTGCATTGATTCATTCAAGTGTATATGATTTCATCCAAAATTGGTGCTGATATTCATGGATTGTTTCTTCTCTCCTATCTCATATGTGTTTTTAACTTTGCATTTAGGAAATTCCCTTTAACAATGAGGTAGCTTTTTAAATTCAGAAGGCATGTCATTTATTGATAAGGCCATCTATTGAAGCTTTGGTTCGCATCAGACTTGGAAAAAGAAAGCGATCATCCCCCTTATTTTGTGAAGAGAACTTTTTGATCTTTGGAGGTTTAGGTTTCCCTCTAGCTGCATCAGCCATGGTTCCCAATCTTGAAAGGAAAGATTTTTTTTTTTAAGATTGTTGTCACAAAAATCCATATGGCTATTCTAGTATTAGGTAACTGAATCATCTCTAGCTAAACTATTCTTGCAAAAAGAAAGCTTTGGTTCGTATCAGACTTGGAAAAATAAAGCGATCATCCCCCTTATTTTGTGAAGAGAACTTTTTGATCTTTGGAGGTTTAGGTTTCCCTCTAGCTGCATCAGCCATGGTTCCCAATCTTTTTTAAGATTGTTGTCACTAAAATCCATATGGCTATTCTAGTATTGGGTAACTGAATCATCCCTTGCTAAACTATTCTTGCAAAAAGAAAGCTTTGGTTCGTATCAGATTTGGAAAAAGAAAGCGATCATCCCCGTTATTTTGTGAAGAGAACTTTTTGATCGTTGGAGGTTTAGGTTTCCCTCTGGCTGCATCAGCCATGGTTCCCAATCTTGAAAGGAAAGATTTTTTTTTTTTTTAAGATTGTTGTCACTAAAATCCATATGGCTATTCTAGTATTGGGTAACTGAATCATCTCTAGCTAAACCATTCTTGCATCAAAAAATGTTTGCCTTGTGCTATTTCTCTCTCATTAGCATGCACTTCTTTACGGCTCTTCCTTTGTTCTAGATATAACCCTGTGTCTATTAAGAGAAATGTCTTGAATTGATCCTGCAATCACCTTATCACAGATATAATAGAGGAACTTCCCATAACTGTTACAACACATGGTATCTATGTAGATTGGGTATACAGGATAAAAGAGACACTGTCATCAGTTGCTTCTATTTCTAAGCTGCTAGAAATTTAACATCCCTTTGGTAGAATGAATATATGCCCCCCCACTTTTTAGTCCCTAGGAGAACCTCTAGAAAAGAGGATTCTCTATCTGGCAGAATCTCCATAAAATCTCTCCCAATTGAAATGCACCCTTATTGATATATAAATGACCAATCATGTCTTGCTATCTTCCAAGAGAGAGAGAGAGCTTAAAAATGCACTCATTTCATTGCCAGTAGCCTCACATCTTTTATAATGTCTCTCAATGTTATGCTTTGTTCGCATCTTGGCCCTCTTCTCTCGTGGAATTCAGGAACATTTCTACAAATGACATCTTGCGAGCTTGGAAAGATTGTGTTGACTTAGCTTAAGTTCTTCTCCTTGTGTAGCTTTCTATGTCTTGCACTTATCATGGATGTATTGGGGTCGCAGGCTTTTGTTTTCTTTTTATCTCATTTGTTTTTGTATTTGCACCTCTGGTGTCCCATTATCTTTTAATATAGTCACCATTCAAGAAAATGATCATTTTGCCCAATGAATCAATTATGGCTACCAATTTCTTGTTAAACCCCTCCAATATTGGACTGCACATAACTTAAGGTTGAGGTTGAGCCTCGATGCTAGTTGATCTTCTGAAGTGGTAAAATACATTTCTTATTTCCATTGAACCCCAGATTTTGTCTCATGGCCAGTACTACACCAATGAAAACACTTACTCCAAATTGACTTTCAGTTTGGAGTCTACCTTGGAAGATGGTAAGTTGGCATCATGATTATCCTCATATTATAGTGTTCTTTTGGGAAAATAAATCCAGATATATTTCTGGTGTCACAAGTTTGGGATGTATTATTAATTTAGAAAAGAAAAGAAAGGTTAGGGTGTATTTGACATGGGCTGTAAATGGTTACTTCCAATCCGTTATTGTCAACCCCAAATCCATGGGGCGACCAACCATAAACCTCTTGCTTTCAGCAAGTGTTTTATAGGCATCTGTTTGGATATTCGTCGTTCATCATAGAATATCTAATCATTTATTGGAAGCAACATGTTCATCTTAATGAATCAATATTTTAGTAAGAGAAATCGATATAGTTTTCTATAATTTAAATGATGACAAATGGATAAACAGACCAGGGGTTGAAATATCGGTTTTGGAGATGTGAATATCGGCCGATACGATACGTATCGGCCGATATTTAAAAAAACAAGGAAGAAAGAGAAAAATATCGGCCGATATATCGGCCGATATCGATTTTTAAACCCCTGAAACAGACAAACATGATATCTCGTATTATAAAAAATCAGTGTGCCATGACTTCCCTTAAATTGAGTGAGTTACTACTCTAGATTAATGGTCTTCTTTTTTAGCTAACCATTTGTAATAATGTAATTAAATAAAAATTTGAAAAAAATGAAATCTACTTGATAATCAAATTTGGCTTCTCTTAATTCGAATATTCACATCCAAATCATTTTCACAACTTTCTTTAAGAGTTGTTTAGAACTTAGACTAAGGCATGACAAATATAATCAATAGAAAATCTATTTAGCATTTAATTCAAATTTCAAAAACTTTGAAACTCAAATTTGACTTGAAATTCTATGAAGTCCAGTAACTTAAATGGACTTCTTAAATCGACTTAGGAAAATTCGTTGACTCGTCCAACTCGAAATGCAATTAAATCGGGTCAACTCAAATTAAATTGATCAAGTGTTTTTGAGTTTTTAAATTATGATTCAAATTAAACAATCCAAAAGCAACTCTACTTAACTCTTGCTTTAAATTTCTTAACTCAAACTTAATCTCTATTCACATATTATCTAAATAATAGAAAAAAGGGAATTGATTTGTGGACCAGTACATTTTTTTTTTAAAGAGTGCACTTGATGATGTAGTTTTGAAACTCTTTTGGTTTTGCACTTTCACCTTTTAATTCATCGAGGACAAGTTTAAAGCAAAATTATAAAGTTTAGAAAATTGTTTCATCCAGTGCTCCTTTAAAAAAAAAAAAAGGAACGGTATACAAATTAATTTCCTAAAAACCAAATAATTTTCGTACTCTTTATCAAAGATTTTGAGCAGCAACTATAAATTATTTAATAAGCATTAAAACTTTTAATATTTATTTACTCTTACTTGATCATGGGTTTTTTTTCGTATATTGCATCGTTAATGTGTTTCTTTTCACTTGCTTTCTCAGGTTTTGAGTTAGTTTATAAATGTTAACTCTGAATTTGGAAATCCATCATGGAAGAGATGCATCAAGAAGAGGCGAAATAGAGCAAGAGAGACCCATTTTTATTTTATTAATATTTGTTTTTGTATTAAGGGTAATAAGCCCAATTTAAACTTTTTATATTTTCAATTCTTAGTAGTCTTTTTTTTAGTTTTTTCCCTTTATTTGATGCTAATAGCTAATAGTGGTAAGACGTTTGAAATTTCATTAGTGTAGTACATGTGAAATATTGATTTAATTTTAAAAAAGTGTATTTAGCTTGGTAACAAAAAATTTAAGTTAAAAAATGGATAATTGGTCATTAGCATAAATTTCAAGTTAAAAAATGGATGTTGAACTTGTTAGTACTAAATTTTAAATTAAAAAATGGATACTGAGTTCAGTAACATAAAAATTAACTTTTAAATTTTTTTATATAGGGTCTGGTAGAATCAAAATAGAAACTAGGGCCTAAACTAGATGAAACAGATAAACGAACCCTTATCGGGCCACGGACGGTCTGATAGCCCGATCGGGACGGGCTGGATTCAAGACTAATCGGATCTTGTACTATTGGGCCGGGCCACATACGGTTCAATTATCTTATCCGGCCGGGCCGGATCCTACCGGGCCGGGCAGGGCATGGGTCCATTTACATGCCAAAATTTAAAAAGTACTTGAAATCACTAACTAATTTAAATAGTCAAGTAAGGGACAAGTGGACAAAAATTGTAATTTTTAAAAAATCTCTAGTCAACTGTTTGCATAGTAACCAGTAACCACTCTTCATTGCCTGACAGCAAGGGCAATTACTGAAAGAAGAAAATGAACTTCAGAATTAGCTTACATTAAAATTATAATGCATATTTTATTAATACTATAGATGGAATTTCTATGAAACTAAGGCAGTGAGAAACCTTGAAAAAGATTAGAAGATTCTCTTCCTATTAAGAAAATGGGTTTCTTACGTTCTTCCAAGAGGATGAAGCCCTTGTTTTTTTAAAGATGAGGTTGAAGCACTTGTTGTATACAAACCTCCACTTTCTTTTATTCTGTAAATTTTCTTTCATTTAGTAGCTGCTGAGAAGCAAGATGATGTTAAACTTGAAAGAAACATGATTTGCACGTGCAAATCTATAGCTTGAACAGGCTTTGAAAGACATGTCTATGATCAATTTAAATCTCTATTTTCTCTTCGTTCTCTTTAGATTTTTCAGCACAGATTATCACCATTACATTGAACATCAATAAAAAAAAAAAAACTTATGAACAATTTTAACTTGGGAGCCACACAAGGCAAACCGTTGAATTTACCAAATAAAAAAAATAGCGTCGAAGCAATAATCAGGCAATCCAAATCGAGAATTTAACTCCAGTTCAGTGAAACTTCGATAGAAGATAATAAAACAGGCAACACATATTTGGAGTTCACGACAATTTAGATCCAGAAGCGGTGGGCAATTTTTTGAACCATATCAAAACTTTTAATAAAATATTTGAATGAGGTTCTTAGTAATCCAAAGGTGGAGAATTCCTTATGGTGCTTTCTATGATTGCTGCCGTTTTGGTCTTCATGGCAGGAAAAACAAGACCTGTTTTTTTAATGGGGCAAGGCAGAAGTTGCCAACGGCTGATTGAGGTGATCAAAATCAGGGTGGCAATTGGGTTTGGAGTTGATCCTTCAACCATTCACATTGCTCTGAAATTAAAAGGTTATGGCTGAATTTCATGGCGGTAGCAAGCTGAAAAAGAAATGGCTGCTTCGTGGTGTCATTGCTCTCCAGGAAGTATAAAAGCTAAATTTTGATGGAAGCTGCCAGGTGCAGTTTGGTTTGAAGGAGCTATTAAAGATTCTGAAGCTCGCAATGGGTTAAAAGTGCAGCTTGCCCTTCGACCAACGGATTAAAGCTTCCATAAAGAGACGTGGTTTATGAGTGCAGCATATTCCAAGGGAAGCTAATGATCTTGCAGATTCTTTAGGTAAAGAGGGTGAATGTAATGAGAGCGTCCTCTCTCTAATTTGGGGATGTACAGAAGCTCAAGGGTCTGCTGGGCTGTTTCTTCCCAAAAAAATTTTGTCAGTGCATATGCTGTATTCTTTGACCTCGTTTCAATAAAATCGTAATCCTTTAAAAAGAAAAAAAAAAAAAAAAGCGCACACACATTCTAGAACAGATGCTATAGTGTCATCAAATGTTAATAGTCAATCATAAAATTCTCCACAGGAATTGGTACACCATGATTTCATTCCAAGTGCTCTCTTTCAAAATGATCACAAGACAAATTACGCCCAAAAAAAAAATGACAAGAAAGTGACCCACTTATGATAACTAATGATTTTAGAATTTTCTGAAACATTTGGCATACTGAACATTAAAAATCAAAATTTCCAACCTTTACAGTCCTCTGCAAGTACAGAACATCCATCAGCCACATAGCATACTGGGGGAAAGGGGCACAGAGAATTTATTACAACATAATGGAAACCTGGTGCCCATCAATGGATCTTGTCCTCCTCACAGATGAGATCAGCCTGACTTTGCAACCTTTCTCTGTTCAATTTGGCCTGTCAGTGGGCACTGCATATCTGTCCAACTGACAGGAATCATGGTAGCACCTAAAATACGAGACAAATTAATTTATGAAAATGGTTGCCCCCACAAGCTTCATATAAAACCAGTATCCACAATCAATGAATGACTAGAAATCAGATATAACAATCAGGAGTGAGTCTGTATGAGGTTGACTTTGGATGTCATGGCATGTCAAAAATCCTATCATGGTGATGGCAATCCAGTACTTGTAGCTACAAGAGGGAATGAACAAGAATAAATCCAATGCTTCCTAGGCCCATTATCAGGTCCATAGCCCATAATTAATGAAAGATGATTGAATCCAATAGTGGGCGCGCTCCAGTGTGGCACCACATGTCGGTGTCCCCATACACGTGGTGCTCAATGTCCCTCATCGAATAAAACTGATGATGCTTTAAATATAAGTTTTATTCTTGCCATGGATTAAATATGGGTTAATGGTTTATATTCAAATTAGTTTTCAAAGTAAAATTAGGGTTACTTGCTAGAAATATAATATATTAAGATTGTAGGAGTGACGTTATATGTGGAGCACCTACGACAAACCTTACACAAGCCACTGTAAGGGATAGGCTGCATTTGGCTTGGGAGTTTTTTGGAGAACTTGAAAGTTTCTCTTGTCCATATTATTAATTTTCTTTAGATGAGACGAGGGAAAACTGTAGTTTTGCCCTTTCACCTACATTCTCCCAATCTATCAATAGGGTCTTGAAATTCTAGTCAAGTAATAAATTACTTCACTGGTTGGTTATTGAAATCACACCAACCAGCACATAAACTTGGAGGAAACTTCAAGGAAACTTCCAAGTAATTTACTAATTTTTCATATAGCTATCAGGCAGGCAGCTATCAGCACTCATTCATTTTGATCTAGATCAACCAACAGTCCATGGTAAACAAAACAGGACACAGGAAATATAATCAAATAGTAGGCCTCATTCCATTCTACTGCTTCAGCACATGTTATTTAACAAATGGAGAAGAACTCGTAAAGCCGATCCCAGATAGATGGGATTATGGCCGATGATGATGATGATAAGGGGTCTTCTAGAAGATTTAATTGGCAGTAACCAGATTAACTATCAACAAATCAACCAGGTATGGAACAGTAATCTGCTTCATGTAAAGGAATTACCCATGCTATATAATATGCTTCAACGTTAAAATAGCAAGGTAGTTCTGACATAATTATTGATCCAAACATGCACAGGTAGTGATCAAAATCCATTCATGGCTTCACACTACACATGAAGTGATGCATGACAACTAATACGGTAACAATAAATGCTTAAATTTGATTCCTAAATATTAGGAAGGATGGAAATAATGTACCCTAAAACTAATATAGGCTGAAATTAAAATCCATAATTAATATAAATTTGTCACAAATAATCATGTGAAAATCCTTAGAATCAAGTGTGAACAAATATATGAAGAGTCAAATAAAAGAGTGAAATGGTTTTGAATGAAACAAGTATTACCTGATTTAAATGAATTGGCATATGGTTTTAAATAGACATGGGTTAATGTATGAAATAAAAGGGATATGTGGGTAACTGGATAAGAATGGTAGAAACGAATGGAACATAGAAGGGCTTTAGGGCGGAAGACTTGCAATAGAAAGAGGGCTTGCGGCTGCGAAGGGAAAGGCTCGGAAGGGTAGTGGTAACAACGCGAGGTACTATGGAGAGAAACGAAAGCATAGGAATGGGTATTAGGAAGAGGCGATTAGGAGTAGTGAGATTTGAAGGTATGGCGGTTGTATGGGACTGGAAGCAGCGAGAGGATAGGCTCTGGGAAGGACACGGCAGCAATGGGGTGAGTATTTGGGGAAAACGACAAGGAAGGGTTGAATAGATTTTGGCAGCAAAAGAAGAAAAAGAAAAGGAAAAGAGAGAGAAAAAGAGGAGAAGTACCTGAAGAAGAAGGTGGCCTCACGTCGTGACCTCTCACAAAAAGGAATCACTCTAACAACCTCAATCGCACAAGGTATGAGGAAACTCAAATTTTTCTATTCATTCAATTGTATCTCTCTGCCTCAAAAGGGCTACAACTTATATAAGAGTCTTCCTTACTTTAAATAAAATAAAACACTAATTACCAAACTACCCCAGCTAAAAATAAAACACACAGAAATAGCAAAACATAAAAATGGAAGGTGCTAGAGATGCACCGCATCATGAGGCCTCACAACCCCCAAGACATGAAGTCTTCACACGAAACTCTAAACCAATTTGATCAACAAAGTACCTAAACCTCTTCTAGGAAGAAGCTCTACATAATCTCATGCAAGTAATAACAAGTCAAAATAATAAAAAAGTTATCATTTCAATAATCTCATCAACAACAAAATAAAAGAAAAAGGGTGCAATTTTATATAAGATGGAAACTATGTTTTACAATTTATATTTTAACACCGGATAGGGAAATAAATGAGAAGACACATTTTTTATTTATCTTTTAACACTTAAAAGGAAAACTATATTTTACTATTTACATTTTAATTCCTAATTAGGAAGGGGAAAAAATGAAAAGACACTTTCATATAAGGTGCAAGGTGCACCCAGGCGCACCAAGGCACGCCTTTAACTACAATCGATAAGATAAGTTTGAAGCTATATTAACATCTATTTTCCAAAATAAATGCAGTTTCCATATTTCAAGAAATTTATGCTATGAGATGAGCATATAACATATATTTTTTTCAGAGAATTCAGTGAAAGGTTCATAAAGCTGCAAATGGTAGTACAACCACCCATTGTTAATCACTAGTGCACTATAACAATAACTAAAATAAAGTAATAAATTTTCTACTGCAAACTACAAATCAAGAAGTAATACAAAAAAAAAAAAGATAAAGGGAGAAAAAAAACCTGCTATACTTTCTGCCGATACAACACCCAGTTCATTTTTTGCAGTGGAAAGGAAATAAGCCCTTGCATCCCCTAGAGAAAGCTTAAGAGTCGAGTTAAATTTGACAATGTTCATTGTACTAAATTTTACAACATGAATAACTAATTCATTTAATGAAATTTCAGAATCTAATTGGTGTTGAATGAAACCAAAACAATGAACTGACCACTAGTCACATTCCACTATTCCATAGAGAATCAAACAAGCCATATGAAGATCTTTGAGTCACTTGACAAGAAGTCATCCAGCTAAGATACCCCGGACACTTAGACACTCATATCCATGTTAGACACCCTGATGATACCTATGGAGCACTTGATAGAATATATTTTTAATTAAATACTGAAGCCATATGAAGATCTTTGAGTCACTTGACAAGAAGTCGTCCAGCTAAGATACCCCGGACACTTAGACACTCATATCCATGTTAGACACCCCTGATGATACCCATGGAGCACTTGATAGAATATATTTTAAACTAAATACTGCTGCCCAAGGTTTATATTTGCTTGTAATAATTTTAGCATAGTTTGTCACAAGACATGCATAAAGAAGGAAGGCTATAAAAAGATCTTACTTTAATAAACTTGATAAATAGTCATGTAACATTTAAATACTTGAAGGAGTTACTTTATTTAACTACTAGGATGCCCATGCTCCACACACGGGGGCCATTCAATATGATAGCATACCACTATAGTGATGTCTGTTCATGCATGCATAGATGAATACAAAGCTCCTCACATAAATGTAATGTGAGTTTAAACTAAGCCGTTCCTCTTTTTGAATTAATGAAGTTACTTTTTTAAAAAAGATTAAATTAATCCATTATTGTCGTAGATGGCTCATTTGTTTTGAGAGTTGGCCATTCACTCTCTAGACAGAGCAAAGTTTCAAATTGACATAGATGACTTTCTTTAGTTTTGAGTCATCCTGGAGTGTGTGCAATAGTTTCAGTTTAGTTTTCAATGAAAAAGTAGGACAAACACATTATGAGATGGATGGTTGTTTTCACTACAACAACATGGATTCATTGTGTAATTTACGTCTGAAATTTTGACAGCTGATATTTGAAAGTGAGCCCTACAATTTGATATGTTGAATTAGATGGATGGATTCAAAATCTTGAGATCTAAGTGTAGGTACATTTGGGGGCACATCTTGAGATCCAAGTGTAGTAGGTACCAAATGTTTTAAATACAATGGAGAGAATCATTAGCATGAGCTCCAATCTTGACATGGGCCTAGATCTCAAGATCTAAAACTGATTGAACTCATTTGATAAGTCAAAAGGTAGCCCCACTCTTTGACATGGGTAGTTAGTTTTTGAAGTACCATAACTCCTCAAATTACAATAGCAACTCTACCAAGACTAAAGTAGTCATTTTCTTTAGAAAGATTGACCATTTATTATGGTTTGGACTCTACATGGTTGGGTCAACATGCCAAAGACTATACAGATGGGAGGATGCTGGAAACTCCTCTAAAACTTGTACGGTTGTTAGATGGGCCATGAAAATGGCTTATAAGAGTAATGTCTTAAGGTCCAAAATCACAAGGCTAGGATGATTGGATTGAGCTGAAATTTTACACATCACCTTCCCATGTTATAAGCTATGCATCCCACTCAAAGATACATGGTTTAGTTGAAAATTATGGGCAGCCTCCCTAGAGTTTTGCCTACGTGAATACACCAAGTAATGGTGTATACAATTTGTGAATAAACTATGAATTTGATATATACACCAAGTAATGGTGCATGAGAAGAAGAAAAAATCCTCTTTTATAGTAGAGATTAAAAAAACAGAAAATTAATAGCAATGTTAAGCATCGGTAAAATGTTTAAAGTAGAAAATAATAAAACAAACTTAAATGTATGATATGAAAATGATGCTATATCTACTATAAGAAAATGGGGTACAATATCATTGTTTCCAAATTAATGTCATGGTGATGTCTCTGTCTATGAACATTTTGGGCCTCTCCTCTCGTGGAAGTCAAGAACATCTCTATCAGTAACATCTTGCATGCCTGAAAAGAATGTATTGATTTAACTTAGTTTCTTCTGTTAGTTTTGTTTTCAGCTTTCATGCTATTTTCGGGTGAAAAAATTTAAGATTTGAATCTCAACCTGACCCACCCGCCCAAATCGCAACCCTAGTTGATTGGAACTCACCAAAGCATTACCTGCCCAATAACAATACCAATCTAGCTTAACTTCTACGACGAAACCAATTGAAGAGGATTTCAAAATTTCCAAACGAACAAAGTTACTAAAGATGGAAATTGCGAGGTACTTTCTCACTTTCCCCATTTGGTGGGTAAGAAGGAAACCACTGAAGCTAAGATCTTAGGCATCCCTGACACTTTGAGATTTTTGAGGGAGTTTCCATTCATTTTGTGTTATAGTTGAAAGATTGTTCAAAATGTGATCAAATGCAAGCAAAAAGGAGAATGAGGTCCTTGGCAGTTTCATAATAACATGGGTCATTTTGCCCCTCCTTATCAATTACTTTTAGTGAAGACAGGAGCATGGTAGACCTTTCAACAAAAATGGGTAGTACGAATAGAGGCATTTTTTCAGGCATGTTAGGCTCTCAGCAAATAGTGTGGCAGATTTCTTGCCGAAAGTTGGAGTCCAGAAGCGGCAGGCGGTTGTGGAGTTTTTGTAATTTGAGGCTATTGATTTTTGGATGACACAGGATTTCTACAAACGAGACACCCTGCAAATCGTTTCTATACTAATTTAATTGAACCTTACTCTACTCTACTAAAAAAGAAATTTTCAAGAAAAAAACTCTTACTATTCCGGTTGAAAAGATGAAATTTTAGATTTTTACGCATATCCAAATCCCTAATCCCTATTTATTATCTCATCACAGTTAAAATTCTCTTTTTTTTTTTGCTATTATAATACAAGGCCTAGTTTTGCTTTTGTACTCTTATTTCTTGAATTTAATAAAGCATATTATAAAGGATAATTTGTTAAGGTTTGAAATATTTCTTCTTGCAGTTTTTTAAGGTTTTTTTTTTAAGTTTGTGTGAATAGCAGAAAGTTTTAGGTGTACAACTCATGCTGTATGATGTTCCTTTTTATCCCTTTCTCTTACTCAATTGTCTGTCAACTAAAGATTAAAATAAAAAGTGTTGATAGAAGATGTCAACATCAATCACTGAAATGACAAGTGTCAATTCTAAAACAACATAGTGTCAATTCTAAATACATCATGGTGAAAATGTATTTGATCGAAGCATAAAGCATGATAGAGGAACTAAAGCTCTGACTATGTCACCAGGGCGAAAAGACAAGTGCATATCCACTTTATCGATTTCTGTTGCTCGAACATCTTGCTGCCTGTAAATAAAGACATGATCAAGCTACTTTCTGTTCCATTTCAATAAAAATCACAAAAAAAATCTGAACATGTTCTGCATGTAAATCAAATTACAGAAGCTATTAATCATAAGCTTTGGAAAGGTTATGTGCTCGTAAGCAAAGATCTGGATATTGACTCTTTAAGCTGTAACCATACAGTGGCAGGTGAACAATTTATATAACAGACAAGGACAACATGGATTGTTTAAAAAATAAACATATTTTACAAGTAGAAAGAATAACTGAAAAGGATGTGTTAACACCCTAAACATGGAACATGAAATGTTGTTAAACAGTCTGTATGACTAATCGTGACCAGTACAGTAGCAAACATCCAATGTTTAAACTATGAAGTTTGATGGATGCAGAAAATCCTCGAGAAAAAAAATTAGTACTTGAGTAATGTCACTTTTTGGGTGCAGCTGATAACCAAGGTCAAGAACATCAGAGATGGTGGATAACAAGTTCCAAGAAGAAAGAAGAATGGAAATCGCAACGAAGAGTTCGTCCTAATAGATCTTCATCAAAATCTGATCATGGTTGAATGGTGGCGAGATAGTTTTTCTGTTTTTGTTGGTAACATCCCTGACTGGGGTGCCCGTGATCTGGTTCGTATTTTTGAAGCGGCAGGGGTTGTCTTTGATAGTTTTGTTCCCTTTGATCGTCGCTTAAGGAAGCGAAAGAACTATGCTTTTGTCAGGTTCAAAACGGAACGAGAAATGGAGAAGGCTATTTTGTTGTTCAACGGTAAAGTTCATCAAGAGAAAAAGCTACAGGTTAATAAGGCCAGATTTGGTCCGAAAAATCGTCGTAAAGGGGTTCCCAGAGAAGGATCCTCGTAGTCTTCGGTTCCGATTTTTAATCTAGGTCAGGGAGTTTCTCAAATTCCAGACTTGGTTTCAGATCCTGATCATCATATTCTGCAAGTAAAAGAGCATTATCTGGCTAATAACATAGAGAGATTGAACAAAACCTGGTTTGGCGTGTCCCGTAGATCTGATTCTTCTGAGCACGAAGTTATTGAATGGCTGAAGACGATTTGCGGGTTCGATTTGAAGGTGATGGTGCGTCACTTGTCTCCTCTTCTTTTCTGGATTGTATTTGCAACTGAGGAGGATAGCAGAAGAGTATGCTCTGGTGGACCTTTTTTCGAGAATGAGCCTCTAAGACGTATTGATAGGTGGGCTGAATCGATGGGTCCTGGTATGGTGGTTGAGTGGGTTCGAATCTATGGAGTCCCTCTATATGCTTGGCAGAAGAAGGAAAGTGTTGTGGAAGCTAGGGGAGATGATTGGGTCAGTGGAAGAAATTGATACTCGGTGTTTATTTTTGGAAGTGGTACAATTTGTTAGGGTAAAAGTTGTCCGTCTTGTTGGTAAAGGGATCCCTAAAACACTGTCGCTGGAAGTTGGGGATTTGAGGTTTGATCTTCGGACGAAAGGTTGTTGCGATGGACAATCTGGTGGCTCAAGGAGTTTCAACGGAGGTTCATTGTCCTTTGTTGGTTGATGATGGGTTTTCTTCTCTGGATGGTGCGCCTTCGTCAGAGTTTCAGGAGGTATTGTCGTTTCTTCCACAGGGAAATGTTTTCCGGCGACCGGAGGAGACTTCAGCTTCGGCAAATCCTTTGGTGGTCTCGGCTCACGCTCCTCTTCCGCAATCTCCTCCTCTAATTGTGGTTGGTTCCACTCCGGATGTTTCGTGTCCTCCTTGTCATGCGGCATTGGAGTCTCTCTCAAAGATTTCGGAGGGACGAAAGGAAAGAAAAGGGGATTTAGGGCTGGCTTCGGGCGAAAGGAAAGAAAGGAGTTTTAAAGCTATTTTACTCGACCCGGGTGAGGCCCACTCCGACTCTAAACTGTGGGCCTTTTCTCAAGTCCAAAATCAAGTCCCAGGTTATGTGGGCCTTCAAAATGCCGGGTAGTTGGGCCATAACTTAAATCAGGGGCCTTGTCCAGCATGGCTCTCCTACCGTCATCGCTCCCGACCCAGGTATTCCTGTTCGGTCTGACTTCTCCTCTCCTCCAAGCGATTGTGGCGTTGGAAGAGGATGTAGTACAACTTGGGGAGATGCAACCTCAGCCTTCTTCTCTGAGATGTGTTGAGGCTTTGGATAAGGGGAAGCGGATTGTTGTCCACAACTCTCAGGGGGAATCAGATGTTTCAATTACTCCAATCAGTTGGGCGGATGCGGTGGACGCTGAATGTCTTGCTTTGACGGTAAGGTCTAAGTCTTTTGATGAAGAGAAACTTCTTCTTGTGTGTGCTATTTTGTGGATTTTTCTCCGCGCCGGACTTTGCATCTGAAAGAGATTTTGACTCAATTTTGGGAGGCCGAAACAACGGGAGATGGAGGAGCAACGTCTAAAAAGACATAGGAAAATAGATAGGGAGCTCCGGAATTTATAGTCTAATATTAATTATGATCGGCAATCAACAGAAGCTGGAACGTCGCGAGTGAAGGGATTTGGTAAATGAAAGTTTTATCTTGGAATGTAAGGGGGTTGGGGGTGGCAATGAAAAGATTTTTGGTCAAGAGGTTTGTTCTTAGCCACAAGCCTGCAGTCCTTTCCTTGCAGGAGACGAAGTGTGAAGAACCTGTGGAGAGTCTTGTTCGATCCATTTGGGGGATTGGTAATTTGGGTTGGGAAGGGAAAGCCTCTAATGGAGCCTCGAGTGGCTTGTGGACAATTTGGGATGCTTCTAAAATGAGGTTGGTCTCTGTCTAGGTAAATTCTTTTTCCATAACGGCGATTTTGGAGGAGATTTCAGATGGCAGGTCTTTTCTGTACACTAACGTTTATGGGCCTAACTCCGATGACTCTAGAGATCTGTTTCTGGCGGAGGTGGCTTCTATTAGAGGGTCTTCTATTTTGCCTTGGTGTGTGGGAGGGGATTTTAATGTAGTTCAGGAGGATGCCAGAGCGCAAAGGGTGCAATAGGATTTCTCCCCAAATGCATCGTTTTAGTAACTGGATTGATGAGTTGGAATTGATTGACTTGCCATTGGGAGGTGCAGAGTTTACCTGGTCTAGTGTGCAAGACAATCCCAGACTTGCCCGGCTGGATAGATTTTTTATTGATTCTAGGTAGGAGTGTTTCCATCTTACTTCTCAGCGTGCGGTTCCCAATCAAGTTTCTGATCATACTCCTATTTTATTGGACTCTTGTTTGGATTTATGGGGTCCTACCCCTTTTCGTTTTGACTTGGCTTGGCTTAAGGTCGATGGACTGAAGAAGTTAGTAGAGCTTTGGTGGAGGGAGTCTCAGCCTGTGGGGTGGAAGGGTTTTTGTTTGCTGCAAAAACTGAAATTTGTTAAAGAGAAGTTGAAGCAGTGGGCCCAATCTCGAAGAGAGGCAGATACGGTCGAGGAACAAAGTTGGTTAGATGAGTTGTATCTACTGCATCAGCAAGAAGAGATTAATCCTCTCTCTTCGAATGAGTTGTTGCGGCGAAAAGAATTAAAAGATTGTTTTAAAAAGAAAGCATTGATGGAAGAGATTAAATGGAAGCAACGCTCTCGTGTTCGGTGGCTGAAAGAAGGGGATAAGAATACAAAAAATTTCCATCAGATGGCAAGTGCAAGGAGGAGGAAGAATTTTATTCATTCTCTTCAAGTCGATGGGGAGAGACTAGAGTCGAAGGGAGACATTTGTGAGGAGATTGTACATTATTTTAAGCGGCTTTTTGAGGCTCCAAGAAGAGATTTTCCCATCCCTTCTTTGCTTCCGTTCAATTAACTTAGCGAGAGTCAAAAGTTTTCTCTTGAGAACCCTTTTAACGAGGCAGAGGTGAAAGAAGTTGTTTGGCAATTAGGTGAGGATAAAGCTCCTGGTCCAGATGGTTTTCCAGTAATGTTCTTCAAGTTTTTTTGGGAGCTAGTTAAGCAAGATTTACTTGCCTTTGTCATGCAATTTTACGAGAGAGGTGTTATTTCTAGAGATTTGGGGGCTGGCTTTATTACTTTGGTTCCAAAAAAACAAGGTGCTTCTTCTCTAAATGATTTTCAGCCAATTTCTTTGCTTGGTAGCCCGTACAAGATTCTGGCTGAAGTGCTGGCTAATCATATGAAGTTGGTGCTCCCTAATTTAATCTCCTCCTCTTATTCAAGGTCGTCAAATTGTGGACTCAGTCGTCGTGGCTCATGAATGTTTGGACTCCAAGTTTGTGTCAGGGGAATCCAGTGTGGTCTGTAAGCTGGATTTCCAAAAAGCTTATGATAATGTAAATTGGTCCTTCCTTGATTTTGTGTTGAATAGAATGGGGTTTGGTATTCGTTGGCGTCGGGTGGATGTTGTCTTGTTTATCTTCGGCTCATATGTCAATGTTGGTAAATGGGAGCCCTAAAGGGTTTTTTCGATTGGAAAAAAGAGTTTGTCAGGGTGACCCTCTTTCTAGCTTATCTTTATGTTGTTGTGGCTGAAGCGCTTCATATCATGTTTCATGTTGTTTCTTCTCAGGGCTGGCTTCAGGGTTTTCATATTGCAAATTCTGATAGTGAGGTTTCTTATTTACAATATGCTAACGATACTATTCTATTCTTAAAGGCGGATAAGGATGTTTTCAAGGTGGTCCACGCAATTCTTCGATGGTTTCAAATTTGTTCAGGGTTGAAGATTAACTTTGATAAAAGTGAATTGATGGGAGTGAATGTTGCACATTCTCAATGTGTGGAGTTGGCTTCTGTCTTGGGTTGTAAGGTTACTTTCTTCCCTGCTGTGTATCTTGGGATCCCTCTTTGTAAAGGTAAACCTCGTAAGCCTTGTTGGGATAAAATTGTCGAAAAAACGAAGAGACGGCTATCTACTTGGAAGGGTAAACATTTGTCTATTGGAGGTAGAATCATCTTGTTAAAGGCAATTCTCTCAAGTCTTTCAATATATTTTTTGAGTGTTTTCAAATGTCCCGTGGCAGTAGTGGATAAGTTCGAAAGGTTTCAGAGGCAATTCCTTTGGAATGAGGACAGAGAAAAACGGAAATTTCACTTGGTCAGTTGGGCTCAGGTTTGCAAACCGAAAGAGGAAGGTGGTTTGGGCATTCATCCTATGCGTCAGATTAATGATGCTTTGTTGGGTAAATGGTTATGGCGGTTAGGGGATTCTTCGAAAGGCTTATGGAAGGATATTCTGCACAGAAAGTATCAGTTACTTGGTAATGGATGGCGGATATGAAATGTTTCTAGGAGAGCTTCTGGTTTTTGGAAGGGAGTTTTTTCCGTTGCAAATGCTTTTGATAGTCATATTCGTTATCATCCTTATTCAGGTGACGATATTCTTTTTTGGAAAAATAAATGGTTAGGTGAGGTTCCTTTGGCTTTGCAATTTCCAGTGCTCTTCTCCTTTGCTGCTAATAAAGAAGCTTATGAAAAGGAATGTTTTCATTTAACTCAACATAAGGTTGTTTGGGGACCAGAATTTCGTAGACAATTGGAGGATTGGATGGTGGAAGATTGGGTTTCTCTCATGAACTTGTTGGAAGGTGTTTTTGTAGTGGGCAATGGAAAGGATCGTAGAATCTAGGATTTAGATTCTTTTGGTAATTTCTCTGTTAAGTCATTTTGCAACAGTTTGATTAGAAAGGGTGAAACTCCTTATATTCATCCTAAAGTTTGGAAGGGGGTTGCTACACTCAAGGTGAAGGTGTTTGGTTGGCATGCAGGGCTGGGAAAAATTTTAACTATTGATAATCTGAGTAGGCAGAGGATGCTCATTGTTAATGCGTCCTTTATGCTTGTCTAATGAGGAATCGGTTAATCACTTACTTCTTCATTGTAGATTCTCTAATCGCATTTGGGATCACTTCTTGTATTTGTTGGGCGTTTCTTTTTGTCCTCCTCGATCTTGGTGTAATTTGTTTAATGAAGAAATTGTAACATTTGGAAGCTCATTTCGGCAGTCTCTATGGAAAGTGACGATCCTAAGTATTGTTTGGTCTATTTGGTTGGAAAGAAATCTCAGGATTTTTCAAGAGAAGGTTGATTCTCTCGTAAATCTTATAGAGTTGACTAAGCTTCGTACAGCTTGGTGGTTGGTGGGTTTGTCTCAGGTTCGAGGCATCTTTGTGTCTGATGTTTGCAGGGAGTGGGCTTTGGTGGACTCTTGTAGGTCTTTTGATTTTCCTCGGACTCCTATTCCTTGGTCTCCTCCTCCAGTTGGGTTGCTAAAGCTCAATTTTGATGGTAGTTGTATGCGTGAAGTTGGGTGTGCTGGGTATGGTGGGGTGATTTCCAATGAGTTAGGGAATATCTTGCGTTCTTTTGCTGATCCACTTCCTAATGGGACAGTTATTGAGGCGAAATTGTTTGCTTTATGGAGGGGTATTTTGGAGCTCGAAAAGTTAGGGGTTTGAGGTAGTCTGGTGGAAAGCGACTCTAAGGTGGTGGTGGGTTGGATGGTGGGATCTCTGTCCTTGGCAGTATCTAGACAAAGTTGAAAGGATTCGACATTCTATTGCTTCCTTCGACTTTAAGATTGCTTGGACTCCTAAATCAGCTAACTCAATTGCAGATGCTTTAGCCAAGCAGGGGCTGTCACTGGATTCGGATTTGTGTAATCCTCCTTTGTAATTGGGGGTTTTCGCTTTTGTTTCTGTTGTTGGGTTTTTTCTTTAATCTTGTTCTTTTCCTTGTTTATTAATAAAGTTACCTTAAAAAAAAAAATCCTCGAGAATATCAAACCAATGCCTTAGTTCCAAGAGCGAGCAAGCAGTTCAGTTTACTATCCAGTCACTCGAGTAGCTCAACAAGAAAAATGGCATTTCAGTTCATGTTAACATCAACATAACAAATAGACTCCCAGCTTTCTCTTCTTTGTGCTGTATTGATTGGATCAATCATTCGACTTGCCCTTCATCCAAAATTTATGAATCTCTCAACATAGATTGGCTAAACAAACACTAATATTTTTTATACAAAGGCCACAACTGTGGCAAGTCAAGCAAACTAATCCACCATATAATTAGGTTGGTTAGTACAAAACCACATAATGCTATATTATTCAGAAAAAAAAAAAGAACCACATAATGCTATACATATGTTTAAAGGTATTTTGCATTGAAAGGGAAAAGTTGATCATTTCATGCACCAGCTCTACCTAATAATTCCAGTGAACTTTCTCTCACAGACTTTGGCCCAACACACATTATATCAGCTGAAGCCATTCTAGCCGTTACTTTAGTTACCTACCACAAGACCAATAATAGGTATGAATCAATTCAAAGAATCATAATTAGATGACTAAGAGGAGTACGGTAATGCATGTCCATCGGCCTTTTGTAAGGTTGTATGTAAATTAACCTCATCCATGAGAAACCACTTTATATTTGTCGCTAACAAATTTAAACGGAAAGTAATATTTAGTCGAGTCGATGGATAGGAATAATCTATTAAAAATAGTTCAATTGCATTTAGAAATGAACTCAATAAAAATTGGAAAACTTACACCAAAAGGAAGATGCTGAGGAAAGCATATTAATGGTAGTGTCCTACAGGAAGGATGTGCAAATTGATAACTGAAAGCAGTTTTAATGGAAGATTGGCCTTCCAGCAATGGAGGTGCAAGAGATGACAAATTACATGACCAAATTATCATCATTGACGACAACGTTGTTGTCATCTTCGTCGTTATCATCATTATTGATATTATTACAAGTTAATTATTTTGAGAAGTAACAAAAACACAGCCATATTATTTTCACCAACCCTTCTGTGGTACGAAATCCTAACAACTTTAGGATATTTTAAAACACAGTTACAGTGGTAATAAAAAACAGATACAACCCTGCCACAGACAATATAGTCATAATGGAGT
The DNA here is from genome assembly GCA_022113865.1 of Chimonanthus praecox. Lineage (NCBI taxonomy): Eukaryota > Viridiplantae > Streptophyta > Magnoliopsida > Laurales > Calycanthaceae > Chimonanthus > Chimonanthus praecox. The sequence goes on along the minus strand of JAINRJ010000174.1, from coordinate 64,650 downwards.
AATGGACCATTCTTTCAGAAGTTCTGAAAATTTAAAGATGCATGCCAAATTCAAATCCAACCAAAATCTTCAATCTCAACCAATATAGGGTGAACAAACATGGATAGACCTAAAAACAAAATAGAATAGACTGTTTTATGGGTTTTTTTCTGAAAGATGAGTTAATGTGATTTTAATGGATAATTTTTGCAAAAATCATAATACCAAATAAAGGCAAAGGAGCACTACCAAAACCAGTATGTACAGGTGTTAAATAACGGCAGTCAATTTTTAAACCATGATGTGGATATTTAGGCAATTAAGACTGGTGAAGATCTTTAAGAGTATAGGAATTCTTCTGGCCATTTGATAATGAAAACCCCTATGAAGTTTTATTCTCTTTTTTTTTTTTTTTTTTTATGATTCTACAAAGTTTTCTTCTTCTTAGCTAAGACACTAGCCTATTAGAAAAATAAGCCAGATAGCAAGCCCCATAACTTAAAAGTATGGAGTAGGGACTACCTGGATAATGAAGGTTCAACCCATTTACTTATCGTAGCTTTGCATCATCGTTATTATTTTGAAAGGTTCCTGGCTTTGCGCTTTTGAAACTTTGACCATTGCTTTTTGAATGGCTCATCTCACAAAGCTCATCTCTCCCCTACACAACCATCATGTGGGCCCGTATCTACAAATTAACAGCGATCCTAGTTTTTTTTTTTGAAAGGTAACCAAGACGGATATATTAAGGTGATAATAGAATATTACAAGTACAAGATATTGGCCAAAGAGACTTAGACCGGCTAGAACAAAGCATACATAATGGCGATCCCTAGTTATGTGTATGAACAAGTTTGGCAGTCATATGGAGGTCAAAAAAAAATTATGAGAATCTTGACTTCTTGTGGGGCTCACATCTACTACCCCTCCACCCCTCTCTTTCCTCCCCCACCAACCTTGTTTTTCCTTCTCATCCATCTTAATTGGATCCTCAACTATAGCATCTAGTTGGTAACTGTTGTAACTATAAAGGTTGTAGGATTTGAGCATATGGAAGTTAGATAGGCAATTGGCCTAAATCTAATTACGAGTGTCAACCTTAGATAGATAAGATAAATAGCATTAACGATGATGATGATTAATTGGGTCCCTAACTATTTGACCTTATTCTGAGTTAAAGTCACTCTTGGATCAACCCAAGTTCTACTAAATCTTTGTGGCCTTCAAATTATACTGAAAGTGACCGATTCAAGCTGAATTTTAGTAATCCTTCTATCCGAACATTGATTTTTTCAACTAACTTATCCATGTGGCTCTACTGTGGGCCCTATAAAAAGTGATTAACATGATCTCACTTTAAAGATCTCAAGGATAATTTCTAATGTCAATTTCTTCCCGCAAGTCCGTGTAATATGTGATTCATATTTTGTTGAGTAGGTTTAGTCCTGTCATGGGCTTTTCAACCTTTTCATATGATTGTAGGCAGATTTTTGTTTTAAGATGCAGAAAATAAAACTAGCAACATTGCATTACCAAAGAATCAAATGGAAGGGGTAGATTTCACAATTTCAAAATGAGCAAAAGCTGAGAGAAGGAAAAGCTTACTCGAGCGATGACAATGGAGCCAGGCTCAGGACACCATGGGCCTTGTGGCCTATGACTTCCACCGTTGGCCTCTGGTAAGGGAAAGATGAATCTTGCTCATTAGATTAGAAATGTAAAAAGGGAAACTCAACCTGAGACTTTCTTTACCAAGACACTCTAAGAAGATTTCCCATCAAATGGATCTTAACGCCCATATAGTTGGGTCCAATGTAAATAAGATAACATGAATAGGTTGTGTATGATGTTTTACCTCTATCCTGTCATTCTATCCCTCATTTTAAACCTTTAAAAATCAATGACCTATACTCATTGAAATTTGAAGGCCAAGATTATATGGCTTGGATTATTAATTGACATTGAAACTTTATATACTTCAAATTCATACAATCACCAGTCAAATAAACCAAATTATGTGGGCCCCTTGATCCATTTGATGGCATGTCTTGATAGATAGTCTCATTTTTAGTGTCCCGCTAGCCTAATTTATTTCAAAATATTAAGTCTACTGATTGGGTCTTCCTATTGAGACTCCTTAACAAAGAATAGTACACCCCAAATGTGAATGGGGCAGTCAGATGCGCCATGGACTACATTGATGCGAGAGGAGTCAACCCTGCCCCTTAATTTTAAGCCTAAGAAATAAATGTCTTATAACGATGAACACTAGAATGATAACATGGAGTGACAAACTGAGACTTCACCTATCTACTGCTATTCATGGAGTCCACTGCACATCTAAAGGGAAGTCGGAGTTGTTTCTAGTGCAACTGAAAAGGGGAAAAAAACCTAAACCCCTAAAGCCCAAACAAAGAGAAAAGAATGAATGGTGAGGATGATGATGGGCACCTGGTCAGGGGAGTGAGGAGGAGGAGGAATGAGATGGCGGCGTCCAGTAAGGGAAGCGTAGACGGTCTGATTGGTAGGGGCGACGTAGGTACCTTTGCCGGCTATAAGACGAGAGGCCTTACCCAATACCTCGCCTGGTGCTACCATCTCTTTTTCATTTCCATCTCCCTTCCCTCCCATATTTCTCTCCTTTTCTCTCCTTTCCTCTCTTTCTTTCTCTCTGTGCTGTTGCTTCTTCTCTGCTCGCGCCAGTTCTCTCTTTCTTCTACTTTTGAAGAGACGTTCCCTGGCTTGCAGCAGACAGCGACGTTCCTTGGCTTGCAGCAGAGAGGGTAGACGGGGGTTTGTGACCCAAAGCTAGAACACCCAAAAGACCCGACCCCAACAGTAGGGTTGGTGACCCGTTTGAAGAAATGTACAGTATTAGGCATTTTATTCAAACTATATTGGCTGTAAAAAATATCAGCTAGGCCGATATATCTGTCGATACGTAAATATCGGTGATACCGATATATCGATCGATATTTGGCCGATATTTTTCCCTCTCCTATTGTTTTTTATTTTTTATTTTTTTTCAAAAAAATTAAAAAATATATATAAAATCAAAAAAATTATGGGGATCATAAATATGTAATTTTTTTATTAAATATCGGTCATTTACATATTCCAATATTATTTTTAATTTACGAACTAGAGAATTTCAAATGTTTTTTTAAAAAATAATGAAAAATTACAAAAAATTTGTAGAAACTTTTTTATCGAAATATGTAAATCTAAATATGTAAATATATTTCAAATTAATAAATCTCAATTAATAATAATTAATGTAAATATGTAAATTTCCTCTTAATACATCTTCAGATTTGGTATTTTGTCTTCTAATTTATTTTATTGCCTTTTTTTTATTCTCATTAACGAAAACCCCCACCTTAAATTTCCATTAGCATTCTTGCCAATTTGGACTTCGACTCAATTAATGGAAATCAACCATTAATTCCCATTAACACTGTGAATTTGGAATTAATAGAACCTACCATGTCCATGAAAGGAAAGAGATGTGAGAAATAAGAACTGTTTCATTGACCGAATTGGACCTGATTTTTGCAAGAATTGTCTAGAAAACTTAACAAAATATGGCGACCTGTTTGGATGCTGATTTAGGCATGATTTTGTAAGTTATTATTATTATTTAGGTAATGTAATAATTGCCATTCTAATCCACTGATGTATAAAAGTATCAGTATTTTTTTTTAAATAAAAAATATGACCGATATGGAAGGGTGATATTATTTTTTTCTTTTTAAAAAAAATGTTTTTTTTTTTCAAATATTAGCACAAATCTTGTTTTTAACTAAAAAAAAAAAAATCCACCATTAATTCTCATAAACGTTGTTGCCAATTTGGAGTTGGTTCAATTAATAGAAATCCATTATTAATTCAATTAAAGTTGGCAATTTAGAGTTGACTCAATTAATGGAAACCCATGAAAGGAAACTAGGAATGAGACTTAGAAATAAGCATCATTTCATTTACCGATTTAGACTCTGATTCCTTGCTACAATTGGATAGAAAATACAAAAAAATATGGCAAACCTCTTTGGGCGTTGATTTAGGCATGATTTTGTCCATAAGTTTTTTTTTATTATTATTTATGCAAGGTAATAAATGTCATTCTAATCCACTAATGCATAAAAATTTCAATGTTTTTTTAAATCGAAATATGACTGAAATGTGAAGGGTGATATTATTTTTTTTCTTTTATAAAAAAATGATGTTTTTTTTCAAATATTAGCAAAAATCTTGTATTTTCATAATTAAAAAATAAAAAGTCGACCATTAATTCCCATAAACGTTGTTGCCAATTTGGAGTTGGCTCAATTAAAAGATATCCACCATTAATTCAATTAAGGTTGTCAATTTAGAGTTGACTCAATTAATGGAAACCCATGAAAGGAAACTAGGAATGAGACTTAGAAATAAGCATCCTTTCATTTACCGATTTGGACCCTAATTTCTTGTAACAATTGGATGGAAAATTCAAAAAAATATGGCAACTTGTTTGGGCGTTGATTTAGGAATGATTTTGTCCATAAGTTTTTTTATTATTATTTAGGCAAGGTAATAAATGTCATTCTTAAAAATATCAATGCTTTTTTTTAAATCGAAATATAACCGATATGTGAAGGGTGATATTTTTTTTCTTTCTTTAAAAAAAAAATAGATGTTTTTTTTTTCAAATATTAGTTGATTTCTTTTATTTTCGTAATAAAAAAAAAATACATATATCGGCCTATATTTTTGGATTTTATATATATCGGCCAATATATACCGGCTCTTAAAATCCGATATGTATCGGTTATATTTGATACATATCTATTCAATTGTATATAGTATATATTAGTTAATACTTGAAATATTATATAAAATATTGAACTAAATAAATAACGTACTAGTAGAACAGTTTAAAAAAATCTAAATATAAGTATCAACTCTAAATAATTAAAATAACTGGATTTAATAATAATAGCAATGATCTTATGTGACAATAATGAAACTATAAATATTAACTGCATTAGCTTTATATAAAATAATTAGAGTTTTGAGTTTTCTAACAAAATATGTCAGTGTTTTACTCTTCTATATGATTTATATGGCAGAAATTACGAAGAGATACAAAATGATATTGACTATTAAAATATCAAAAGTCAAATCCTTTAAATAATTAGCTCTTAATTTTTAATATAAAAATTGTATCATTCGAAAAGAAATATATTTTTAATATACCATAAACTTAATTGAGATTATTTAATATAAATTTAAATTTAAAAAATAGAGCTGAGTGCAATAGTTTGAACTTTAAAATGTAGTCAAATAGACAGTGCTAGGAGGCCACTCTTGGAAGAGAATCTAATCCACTTGTTGTTTAATTTTATTTTAAATATATTTTATATTTCTTTTAATTTATTTTGCAAAAATCCACAAAAATGACTACATGATGAGACTCACTTTTCCAAGCTTACAGAAGATTGACATTTATAACAACCAATCACATTAACTTAATAACAAAATCTTAAAAAGAAAAGAAAAACATGAAATGTGAGATACAATGTGCCTCCAAAAGCCCAAAAAAACAACTAAGGTGCCTTTATGAACAGTCTAACACAAGCCTAACTTTGAAAAGAAAATTAGAATTGCAAATTGAATATCAAAACTAGATTGATAATAGATAGAATTCTTCTTCAATTCAAACGCAATATGAGACCCATCCAAACCTATCATAAATAAATAAATTTGAACACATATATCAACCTGTTGGGCTGGGCTCAAGCTTTTACTAGAAGTCCATGAAATACGCCTAGCTTTTGGCCCAATAAGCCATTAAACCAATTTGAATACGGATCACCCACCGATTACTTTTAACTGTTCAGTTATTGCTGATTATTATGTCAACACTCAAGGGTTGGATCGATGGATTGGGCAAAGAAACAGAATACAAGCATAAAATGGTCTTTTAAATTGAATGCAAATTTGGCTTTCTACAACGAAAAGTAAATTAATTATAAAAATACTCTTTTTATTATTAGAGACGATCTCTACATAAAATGGTAAAGAAAAAACTGCATTTGATCTTTAAAGATAGAATTGCCCTTGTTTTTTTTTGCTATTTTAGATAGAGGGATTCTCTAATATTAAAAATAAATAAAAATAAAAATACAACATGAGACATCTTTTATCATTAGCCTGAAATGTGTCACAGCAATAACTAAAGTGGGAACTACAATCAACGATAATTGTTTTAAAATTTGAAGGAAGCTCTTCAATTGTCTCTATATGACTGTCGCTATATATATACTGCATTCATCATGAACTAAAAGTCTTTTCATTATTAACAATGATGTTTAAGGAAGAGTATATAAATGGTTGAACTTTATTTAATCCAACCTTCTTTAAGACAGTTCGGTAGACGGTCCGATTCTGATAACATTGAAAGAGACTTGATCCTTGAATCATCACACAATTTCGTATAGAGCTCACCCCATTCCTTCGTATGGAACCCTTCTTAATGAGCCAAGGGGTCCATCCCCTTTGAGAATTGGCCAAAAAGAGTTATTTGTCAACTCCTCTCTCAGTGCGGGTGGGTTGGGCTTCCAAACCACACAAATTCAAAGAGCAGGAGAATACACAAAAGAAAGAAGGATTAAAAAAAAACTTATGATAGAGTCAAATGAAGAAGTAAAACTGAAAAGTCAAACCTCAGATATACAGGACTTTGGTTGTGATGATTGTGATGATGATTACAAAGAAACTAAACTGAGAAAGCAAAATAGATAGTAGATGAAGCAAAATAGATAGTAGATGAAGCAAAGCCCAATAAAAAAAAAAAACCAGAAGTACATATAAAGACGACATTAGTATGGTTTAGAAGAAAGCTGAGGCAAAGATTTAGAGAACGGAGTAATGGGCTAATCTCAAGCATCATCTCCGCAAATGAAAACCATGTATGTTCTTGGATGCAACATGCTAACTTGTGAATGCATCCCTGCATATACTGCAAGTTCTGTAGAATTAATTGATAACAATGAGATGTTGCTTCTGTTGTCACGGGTGCCATCATTGCTTCATCAGATGCCTTATGCTCAGCAACCAAGAGCCCAAAGGATATGTTAATGTAATTGACAAATGGAGATTTTTTTTAGGATTTTATAAAAGTGGAGCCACGCGAGGATCTGTGCGCCATGGTAAACCAGTACGAGCACCAAGGGCCCTGCAGCCAGCAGCTGCCTGAAAACAACAGTTCGAGGGTTGTGAACAATCTTACTTTTTTTTGAAAGATAAGAATCTTACTATTCCATTCATTTGTTTATTTTTATTTTGGAAAACCTGACAGGCTGAAAGATGATAGTTAAAAAAATGTAGCATAAATTTATTAAACTGTCATATATATGAACTTAAAGGTCAGTGATAAAAATGAAGTACCAGTATTCTAGTCATTGAACAACTCTTCATTGACAATAAAACTCAGTTCCAGTAGACATAGTGCCTACTGTGCAAACTGATTTTGGTGTCACAAATTTGAATGTAGAAGTTATCTAGTCACTATTGATTTGCATGGGCATTAGTTCTTAAAGAGTTCCATTCCCTTAAAAAATAGATTTCAACAGGGCCCTCACCCTACAAGCAAGTTTCTTGGATGTTATAATGGGAAAGCACCAGAAAATCCCAACTGTAGAGACCATTTGAAGAATTCGCAATAATCAGAACTCTCTCCCACAAAATAACAGCCCAAAAGTAAATACAGCAATGAGGGCCACGCAGAAACAGCTTCGAAAAAAGTGTCTTCCAGGAACATCCACATGAAACCTAAAGGATTTAAATTGGGACCCGGTGACATGGGCAACAGGGCAGGGTTACCACACAAGGGAGCCAAATTGGTCATTGTTGTTTTCGTTTTTTTTCTATCATCCTTTCTCTAAACTCTCTCTTCCTCAAGGTATATCACACCTTAAACAGTAAGGAATAGAAGACCTGAAGCAGTTTCAAGAAGAATTTTTAGCAAGTGCCTCTTGGGCTTCCTCTATGGCAGAATTCAGTAACCTATTGATGAATGACCTTTTACGTGCTTGGAAGGAATGTATGGACCTAGCTTAGCTCTCTTTAGTGTTTTGCAAATTGTTTCTAGTGCTTTTTGAGGGTGTATTGCCTCGGGTTGGTTCCTTCTTTATTTTGTTTCCTTTGTTTCTATATTTGCACCTTCGGTGCCTCTTTTCAATTATTATATTAACCATTCAAAAAAAATAAAAGACCTTACCACTTGAGCAGCAAAGGGCAACATTTTTTCCAGCGGCATCTCAGCACAGATAGCTGACACAGAGAAAATGATTAAGCATCAGAAACAATCTGAGCCATTCTACAACATTGGCTCAAACCAAGTCAAGCTAAGCAAGGCCTAGGTTGAGATTGGTTCGTTCATTCATGACAATAGCTTCTCAAGCCCATGTATCATACAATGGTCCACAGGTGCACAGACATGTCTAATTATTTGAAAATTCAGAAATAAAGTATGGACCAAAAAAATATAAAAGAGATGGATGGGAAACTATAGTAAAATGATAGATTTCATTTTGTAAAAGGAAATTTCACGAGATCTTTTCAAGGTATTTGCTGTTTTCTCATGGCATCTCCAGGAAATTATCGGAAAAAAAAAAATAGAAAAAGATCTAAAAAAAGAAGATAAATGGTCAATTACCAAAAAAGGGATATATAGAAATGAGAAAAATTGTGACCAGTTGATGACGTTTTCAATTTCAATTTTAATAAAAATTCTTATAGTTTTCCCAATATCGTCATATTGAAAGCAAAAATTACCAAGAAAATATAGTATACCACCAATAAATACAGCAAAAGATGCACCTGCATGCCTCAATTTAACTGGACACATGTGTTGCACTGAGTAAGGAGGCAAAACCCTGGGTATGTGCCTTCCCCCATCACAGCTGGAAAAGTAATGTTGTGTCACAATTTCCTTGTATCTGTTTCAAGGGCCACTCAATTGATATTGAAGAAGTCTTGTGGTCCCAATAAGTCCGGGAGATGGGCAATGCATATCTAATGTAAAATAATCTTAACTATATCCCGGTAAAAACAGGAGAAAAGTCCGATGATCACTAGTAAGCCCAAAACAATTAGAGCCTCTTTAGTATGTTGATGAAACAGGATGAGAAATTTAACAGCCAACCATCAAATGTAGGCAGTTAAGACTGATATTGCCACCATTGTTGTTTTCTCAAGTCTTACTGACCATGTGAAGCAAATGATGCCAAGGTTGGGGCCTTATTGTTGGGCTAACGAGTGAATAAGAGAAACCTCCTTCCTTTAATTGCAGAGAGGGACTCTTCTTATGCATCAGTTGGATGTCCAAAAACAGTACTTGTCTTGGAGATTGATGCAATGGAAGAGATTCTTGACATGTCAAAAGAGATGGTGGTGTCTTTTGTTCACATAAGCAGGAGGCTAACTGGGAGGCAGATAGCCTCAATGGGACAAGGGTTCGGAGACCAATACCAGTGGCTGGGACCTGCAGGAAGTGATAAAACAGACCTCCTTCCCCTTTAATTGCAGAGAGGGATTCTTCTTGTGTATCAGTTGGATGTCCAAAAACGGTACTTCCCTTGGAGATTGACGGATGCAATGGAAGAGATTATTGACATGTCAAAAGAGAGAATGGTGTCTTTTGTTGACATAAGCAGGAGGCTAACTGGGAGGCAGATAGCCTCACTGGGACAAGTGTCGGGAGAGCAACAACAGTGGTTAGTGACCTGCAGGAGTATCTTGTGTAGGATTATGTAACCTGTCTTGTATTCCATGATGTACTTTAGCATTCTTTTTTTTTTTCGTTTTTTTTCTAAATTATATCACTACCATTTAAAAACAACAATGCAGCAGCAGCAGTGGGCCAATGCATACATATACAAGAATAGATACACTTTAGAACTTGTAGAAGCATACAAACCAAAATAATCAAAGGATGGTATCTTTACCATAAAGAATTGCCCCGATGAAAGCATCTCCAGCACCAGTGGTGTCAATAAGCTCCAGAGGTGGTATCTTTTCTGCTGTTCCCACAAGCAACCTTCCACTCACTGTACCAACCCCACCTGCTCTCAACTTCATGAACTGAAAAAAGGGCGTAGACCTTTCAAAGTATTTTTTTACCAAATCTAATATAATCCAAATACATGGCTCAAAAGTCACCATGATATCAAGGCAAACTGAGTCACAATAAGGTACAAGCACCATAAGAATTTGAAAGTGGTCTAATATACTTCCTATTTTTAATGGCTTCCAAAGTAATTAAAGTCAAAGAGAATCCAGTCATGAAGAGCAAAAGGATGAATTTGATAAAAACATTGCTAATAGAGATGCCAGACCACAATCAAGACTTATCCTGATTGGAATTCTCTCATTAGCTAGAGACCTAGCAGAATATTAGATTGGATTTGCAAGATTAGGGAATCAATTTAGGTGGGCCTCATCGTTTGAGAGATATTTCCTGGTTAGCAAGTGGAATGGGCACCTGTTTGGCTAAAGAGGGAGTTTCAGAAAAGTAATTTTTTCATTTCTGTCATGAGGTTGATTAGCTCTTTTAACTGTTTTTGGCCTCGCTATCCTTTACACATTTCTTTTCTTTTTTGTATTCTTTACACTGATCATTGAAATAACTCCATCTCTTAAAAACTGCTTAGCACGGAGGTAATTTTGTAAATTCAAGAGTGGAGAGTTTGCAGCATTCTTTTCAACTGGCATTTTTAACCTTTCATTCATCAAAGAGTAGTTTACTGCTTGAGTTTGTTTTGGGATAGAAAGCATGTAGGTCAATCCAAAGGTACCAAAGTCACACCACTGAAGCAAAAAGAAAAAAGAAAAGGTAAAAATTCTCTCCCAACTTAATCCCAAACAAGAACTTCAAGGTGGGCTGCAAAATACCAGTTAATAAAATCAACATCCAACACCCCACCACCAGCAGCAAAAAAGGATAAAAAAATTCAAGCCAGATAGAAAGAAGAAATGAAAGGAAAAAGAAGTTACCTTAGATGAAATACATGTGGGCTCAACCTTGTTGCCATCAATTCTCTGGTTCAATGACTCCAGCAAACTGTCAACATCCATTTCTTCCAGCTCCAGCGCTTCTGTTGGGGGAAATATTCCACTTGGAGTTACAAGTAATCAGGAATCAAGGAACCAGATCAAATTCATCCATGTGACCAACCAAAAATTTTGCAGCTTCATCCCATTGCAACAGAGAATAGTTTCGGACTCACCATTTACACTTCTTTCAAGCATTATGCAACCATTCTCTCCAAGGGTCACAATAACAAATTTGACATGTGGTAATCTCAGAAGCATGGAGACTAGTGCACTTGGAACTGAAGGGGCTGTTGTCCATGCCTGTAACAAGTTTAAAGATGAGAAGATAATTTATAGAATCAAAACATAAAAAGCCGATCTATACCTAATAGATCATTCATTCAGTTGATGAAAGATGCACCAATCATAACTTACTATAAGGATCAAGGTCTAAAACAGTCAAGGGTTTTGGATAGCTTAAAATCAATAGTAATGAAGAAAAATGAGTATTCACAGTTATGGAAGAACAGCAAAGAAGTTCTAGTGCCAACCAATTCATAAACAGAGGTAATGATTTGGCCCTTGAATCCAATAAGAGTGAAGGATTTGCAGACCTATTTAGTATGAAGACATGGATACCCCAAAGAGGTTCACATTAGTGCTAACCGAACATCTAAAATAGCCACAAAAGCTTTGAATCAACTACCGGCATAAGCAATATCTTTTACACAGTTGCATATTCCTACTTAAACTGAATTAGATTAGTAACGCATTCTCCGATACAGAGTCAGAATAATTTTTATTTATGTAAAAAAGATCATTCCAAAGACAACATCAATTAAATTTCAGAAAAATAAAGAATATCATACCAAAAACAACATTTCTTTAACATGGGATGTTAACCCGTGCACTGGGTCGCACGGTATTACTGTGCGCACATAGGTGTAGAGCCCATCAAATGGGATGGTGATAGACCCGTTGGAACGGTCTTTCCTTCAATATGATGTCAACAAAAATCACCACAATCAGATTGATCAAGCCATGTTTTTAAAGGCCATAAAGTTTAGGGATTAAAAAATAATCTAAAATGATGAAATTTTTAGAGCTTTAAAAATATGGCTTAATTAATCCAATCATGGTATTTTTGGTGGATAACATATTGAACAAAAGGCCATTCCAATGGGCCCAACACCACGCCAATGGTGGGCCCTACGCCTAGGTGCGCATGGTAATACAGTGCAACCCAATGCGTGGGTGAACATTTCATTTGTTTAACTTACTAACAAAGCAGAAAGTTACCTCAGGAAATTTTGCTGAACATACAACATAGTCCACCAAGTTTAGAAGATCATCCAAGCCCTCTCTCTTTCTTTCTGCATCAATTAACATGGGTATTTGCATGCGGGTTGCCTGCACTGGAAGAATTCCAGAGTTGCTGGTTACTGCCATTTGTCAAAGTTAGGTGTTTTACACAGTGGGTGTAAAACCACATTCCTAGTATAAAATATGCCAAGACAAGTCTATCTGTAGGAATCACTTTTCCTCACTGTAGACACGTTTTTTAAACTGTTATTTGCCAAATCTGTCCAACTTTAGGAGAAAGAAGAAATACTCTAGCAGACTCAGTCACTGCATGCATAACAGCATAAGGTACAGATTAGTAGAACTAGTTATCATTTCCACACAATTCTTCATCTTGGATCCATCCATAGGCTCTACCACCGTATGAACCAAATGGGAGCAGAATCCATGCTACTCCTATCTGATCCATCCAATGTTGAGCCAGCAGTTGGACAGAGAGGGGTGTGTGTCAATTCATAGTAGAATGGATAGTGAAAGGTTTGGATTCACAAAAAGTGGACCTACAAGACCTCACAGTTGATGTCTGAAATGCCTTTTGATAATTTTTATATACACAATCTGATTTTTTTAAGTATTTATAAACAATCTGATGGCAGTTGCCTTTTACCTAGAGTGTGGAACAAGAAATCTAGAAGAGTGATTCAGAGTGAAAAAAAAATAGAAATTAAATGTAGTTTTTTTTTTTAAAAAAAAGGTGAAACTAAAATGACAAATACCTCTTTTGCAATGACTAAAGCTGTCTCATGCAATCTTCCATCAAAATAGACAAGTCTTGCTCCATCCAATGCAGAAGACAAGCTTGATTGGGAAAGGTCATCTGGAACCATGGCAGGATGTCCAGGGGTGTGAATACAAGTACGAGTTTTCCTGGAGACAGTGCCCAAACTCAATGTACCATAACTTTTGCTAGCACAAAAATAATAACAATGATGCACATATCCATTTGATCTTATGCAAAAGCCACCTATAGTGCATATCTGCTGCAACTGCAATGCATATCAAATGAAGGAAAACAACATGAATGTCAAGCATGTGGAAATCATGATGCATATAGAGAATATATAATATAATATCATATAATGTAATATCATACTCCCTCCGTCCGAAATTAGTTGTCTTATATGGATTTTGAAATTGTCCCAAAATAGTTGTCTCATTTATATTGGAGTAGCATAAAATGTGTTGAAAATGGATGATATCACATAAAGTGCTAGCCTTATATAGAGAGTTCCTTAAAAAATACAAATATTTTAAATAAGACAACTAAAATGGGACGGAGGGAGTATCATATTATATTATATGGACACAAATTGTACTCATATATAACAAGACCCATCACTACACTGATGACCCTGCTGGACAAACGAATAAGGATTTTTATGAACTGAAATTTGTGAATTACAGGAAAACCCACAACCAGAATAACAGCATATATTAAGTAAAAATAGTTGTGGATCCAAATCCAAGCAATGGTATCTAATCTTGCAAATAGTTTTCATTCTTTTTTACTGATCTCTTCTAAATAGTTGCCATGCTTCCAAAACTTGATGAAGCATCAGAAAAATGATCACACCTTTGATCGTCAACAATGATATAGGTAAAAGGTGAATTTCCCTCCTCTGAAACCTGGAAATAAGAGTGAAAAGGATACCTCAAGATCACATGGTAGAAACAACTTTAATTGAAAAGAAAAAGAAAAAGGAAAAAAAAAAAGAACTCCAACTGATAGAAGCTACCCACTAGTATCAAATATGTGAACACAGGATTACAACTAATAATACATGGAAGCAATTCATAAAATTTGATGTTATCATTCAATCACTCCAACTGAATATGCAACTAACTCATTTTGTAATATTCACATATTTATTTTAGGAGTTTTCACTTACATTAAAAGGGGTTACAAAAGAAGGGAAAACCTCATTGGCTATGAAAGAAAGAGAGTCAAGAACCAGCAGCATTAAGCTAGTGCAGCTATGTGTTGCCAAAGTTGCCTCTAATAATTCACTAGGAGACAGTTAAAGATATCCTAACAGCTGAAAAGATGAGAGAAGGCCATAGAAGATGACATAGGCATGTCCTTAGATGACCAGAGACAGCCCCATTATGAAGAATCAAGGACTAAGATAGGAAGGAGACCTTTAAAGACTAGGATCAGTGGGACAGAGGACAGGATAGCATGTAGAGTGTCAAGGAATATAATCTTTGATAGGGTAGAATGAAACATAAACTTAGAAAGTCAACCCTATTAGATGAGAATTGTTTGTTGATGATGGTGACAACAAACAAATGCTCAATTAAAAAGAGGCTGAGAAAGTAAGAGAATAGTCCAAGCAAGTTATGCCACCACTAGGTTTAATCTTTCAAACACCATTACATGACACCTTCCATAAAGACTTCAGTGTTTCATCTTTCCACCCATAAATAATTTTTAAAAAAAAAAAATCTAGTGCTCATGGGTAGTCATCTTTATCTAATCAAAAGCGGAGTGATACTGAACAAAAACCCAATCAAGGTCTCCATAAAGGTAAAAAATTACATTGCTTTAACATTTTAAGGAAAATATATATTGGTTCAAAATGTGGAATTAGACCTTGGAACCAAATGAGATCATCCAAAGTTTATCTACGGAACATCCCAGACACCAAAGGGCAGCGCTAGGAGTGTGTGTGTGTGGTGTGAGGAGAGAGGAGGGGGGTGGCAGTGCAACATAAGTCTATACTTCAAATTGAAGTGACTTTGCAACTTCAAATTGTCCGGTTCTCTATTTAGATCATATCTATAGAAAATTTGTTTGAGGTTGAATTTTGATATTTGAGAGATTTAAAGCATTTCAATTAATTTGGTAAAGTTGGATTAGCCATGTAAATATCCCACAGGTGCTCATAACATGATTCTACAAATGACGGTGGTTCTCACTACCTTAATAAGTCATGAGTAAGAAGACATGGTATTGTCCATAAAAACTTAGCATTGTATTTGGTGCTTGTGGTTGAAAGAGTTAAAAACTCTAATAAGTAGACTTAATGGGTACGAAAGATGTTTGACCTAGTGCTTGTACTTTTCTATTTTGAAGTTTGAAGAAAATCAAAAAAGAAGGATTGAGTTTTCATATTAAAAGACAATTATCATTTTAAGATCAAATTAAAATCCTCAATGCAAAAGTCATAAAGAACCTAGAATGAAAAAGTGAGTGGGGGCTTGATGCAGGCATCAGATCCATCAAACCCGATGACAACTCGATTGACGAGTTGGCGCTACAAATTCACCGACGGTGGAAAGAGAGGGCCCCACTTGAATGCCATGTCAACTACCCATATAGGTCCCACCTTAAAGGCAACATCAACTATCCATATCTTCACCCATGTGGGCCCACCAAAAGCAAGATGAAGAATCAGAAGCTTGTCTAATTTTCAGGCGAGTTTTAAGCTAGCCCACGATTACCATAGTGCTGTAATTAGTAAGAAAATAAAGAAACAATAAAAAGAAATAAAAAGTGGAGAAAATCCAGCAAGCCAGGATCGATCATGGAGAGCCAGCTATGGTGATAAGATGATGATGTTGCTCCACGTTGGTGTGTATAAGATTTAGAAAGTTTTTATTTTTATTTTTATTTTTTTGTTTAGAAACTTATGGCCGATCATGGCCTTAATTTACCTTATTTAAGGGCAGTTTATGTATTGTATTGGAGAGATTGAATTTTATTGATATTGAAGCATTTACGCTTTGTTTGGACGTCCCGAGTACGGTGAATCTGAGTTATTGTTCTTTGTATTTAATTTGGCTTTGTATTTGAATTATATTTAATTATTTGGATTTAAAGTTGTGCATGGTGAATTTTGATTTCATATCTTGCATTTTATTTCCATGAGTAATTAAATTAAATTCCACATCCAAATTGGATCTTAGAAGGTTCAGTGTGTTCAAGTTAAATTAGTGCTGGATTTAAATTCTTGATTACTTTTGATTAAATTCAAGAATCTATAATAACAATTCCACGTTCAATTTGAATTCGATTGAACGCCTAATTTCTTTGGTGAGGTTGATTCCGCCAACAGTTTCATTGAAATTAGCCCCTCTTTCATTTTTCTTGAGAGTGAACGAGAGATTTGAGAGTGGTCTAAGGTGTTGCATTATCATATGCAGCTTGGCCTGCATCAAGGCTAAACAAGAAAAAGAGACCATGCTATTTATGTTGGATTTCCAAATGAGAGGATCATGAATTAAAAAGTAAATGAAATTAGTTGGAAATCTTTTTAGCCACCCCTAATAAAAAATAGGCTTTCTCAAGTTTCGGAGGGGCTATGGCCCCATCCTTACCCTCCCCTGCCTCAATCCATGCCTGACACAGTTTCCAGTGCTCAAATGCGTGTATAGCAATGCAATATTTTCAAGGGGTCAAACATGTCATTGGCCTAAAGAAAAACAAGTACAGAGATGGTGCCTAAAATGAACAGCTGTTTCATAGGAAATGAGCAGTGGTTGGATTGTACAAATATATGCTTTTTAAAAGCAGGAGTGACATTTATCTCATAAGAACAAGAAAAAAAGTAGAAGACCATTTGTCAACATAAGTAAATAAATCCTAAGAAGTTGAAAGTCACAAAAGGCTCAAAATCATTCATCATAAGAAGCTCTTGATAACTAACATAGGATACCGAGCCTACCACTATGTAAGAAGTATCCACACCGTCAGCTTCTAGTTCTGCTAGCAGACTTCTCCCTTGCGCATCATCAGCAACCTGTTGATGCATTAATGCCAGATAAACAAGAAAGACGATAAAGTGCTATATTCACTTCAGCATCCGGAGTAAAATAATAACCCTCAAATGCCTTCACTAACCCAGATATGGTTAGAAGTACATTTCTAATAATACACCCATACATCCTAGGATATGCAAAACGGCAGCATAATGAATATATCTTGTCTCTCATTTATTCAGAACAAAACGCATATTAGAAATGAAGAGGATGGGATAACAATGAAACACCTTAGAAATCAGCCTCGGGGTAAGACCTAAACGAGCCACACAAGTCAAAGCATTCCCGGTATTCCCACCACCTTGGACCTGCATAGGGGCATGATATATCAAATTTCACATCTTTGCATTGTTTCTCATTTTTCCAATCATGCAATCATAAAACAGATAATGGCATGATTGAACTATTAATCTCTCGCATCCTAAGATTCTCTTTCTTTTATGATTGCATTGATTATTCTCAGGCTATCCCATGAAGGGCTAGGATTCTCCCACAATAAGGCTATCATACCATATGGACAGTCACAACTACTGCAGCATGGACCGCACTTGCACAAATTGAAAACCGAGTAATGGGGGTCAAGGAAATTCAAGATGGAATTGCAGAGTACTTTTAAGCAGGGCTTCCTCTATTTGAAAAGTTAAATTTTTTTGTAGAGTATTTCTTTCATTTTTGAAATGATACTGTCACTTGAACTTCGAAGATTTATAAAGTTGTCACAGTAACCAATTGCCAACTCTATGCTTACAATTGTTTTCTTTTTAAAGACTACAAAGTTAATATCCTTTCAAAAAAAAATCTCTTCAGAAATTTAAAATTGACGCAAGGGTACCAGCATTGGGCTAACTTGCACCTACAGAGAAAAGCTTCCAATGGAGCAAGCCATCTAAAAGAGAGCATGCATAAAGTTGGGAGCTGGAACCCCAGAAGAGCGCGTTAGCCAGACACGCTCACATTACCTTCAAGTTGGTGCTGCGAATCTTGTCGTCGGGTTTAGGGTAGGAAGCGACCGTAGCCAAGTAATCCACAGAAACAGCGCCACAGCCCAACTACATCCAAAAACCAAAACAAACCAGCCCATCAAAACTCCAGCGCGGTAACATAATAAGTTTATAAAAAATGATGAAGAAAAGGAAAGAACGAAAAAAAAAATGGACTCACAACGATTCGCTTATCAGGCAAGGGAGGAAGAGTAGAAGGAGATGAGACTTCTTTCGATGACGAAGACGACATCTCTGCCCTGCAATTTCTCGTGAGCACGTCCAGGAGAGAGATTGAGATAGTAAGATTGATTTTAATCGGACATTGGATATGGGATTTTTGGGTTTGTTGGAAACATACCTTGGAAGATTTGGTGGGGAAAAGAGAAGGGGAGAAGGAAGATAATGAAGAGAATTCCAATTCCGGGCAATGCTGTTTGGAAGTGAGGAAAAAAGTGAAATCATTTTTTCTGTTTGTCTTTTTAGAAATTAGTAGAATTTGCTTTGGTTAGTTGTGGATTATGCAATTGTGGATTCCAAATTCCAAATTGCATTTGATTAATTAATGAATGAATGAATGAATGGTGTGTGTCTGCATAGCAGAAGAAGGTTGGGTTGGGTTGGGTTCGGTTGGGTTCATGTGGTGGATAAGTGGGTAACGAAAGGAAGGAGAAAGGAGCAGTGCAGCCTCTGCAAGCGAATCAGGAGATGAGAACCTGCCATAGTTCGTTCCCACGTAGCATCAACAGGGGGTGGACCCACCTAGGAAGAAAATTTAATTTATTTATTTTTAAATAATAATTATAATGATATGGTTAATTTAATTCAAATATGGTTTTAGCAAGAACCCTTTGATATTTAGATATTCAACATTTAAAATTCAAAATTTCATATTAATATATGATTTTGTAGATTATGCCTCTATGAAACTATCAAAGTTTAACTCACAATCCATTATCAACAATGTCTTAAACATTAATTAAATTCCATCCTCATCTCATCATGGAGCCTCTTATAACTAATTAGAGTACTTAATTACAAGAAATGATAAGATATAAGAGACTTAATTATAATAATATCAAGTCTTCAGTGTTTTCAAATAATGTCACATATTCAAATTTTGCTATAACTATCGTAGAATCAATCTGCCATAATAATATATATTCCAATTGTGATCGTGAGAATCTCTTAAGATTAAGTTCTCATGAAGTCTCATCCAAAGAGCCCACTGGGTCTGAACAAAGATGACTGAAAGAAATCCAAGTTAACAAACCTCTATATTTATCAAAATACATCATTTTTTTTTCTAAGCAATCAATGGCTCTAAAAAACCCAATCATGGGTGCAAATATCGGTCGATACAAAATGTATCGGCCAATGATACTAATTTTTAGTCCATTGATATCCATAATATCAGTCTTTTTTAAAAAAAAAAAAAAATCAAAATGGTGGTGGGCCCAAGTTGATATCTCAGTCGATATCGGACCAGATATTGGCCAATATTTTCATTTTCAATTTGTTTTTTTTTTTTAAAAGCTTCCTTTTGGAAATTTTTTATTTTTAATTTAGAAAAAATAAAATAATAAAAAATACTGATATTTAAAAATAATATAAAAGAAGAGAGAGAATTTTATCGGCCGAGATCTCGGGGTGGCTGAATTTTGCACCCTTGGACCCAATCAAATGAAATTACAATGGCTAAAGAAGGGCCATGGAATAACTTAGTCCCAACTGAGTCATTCAATCACAATTCTTTCTTCTTAAAAACAAAATCCCACTGGCCCCTCTGGTAGCTATAACCGAGTTTTAAAACTCATGTTGGTTGTAGCAAATTGTTGTGTTTAATCACTCACTGAAAATCAATCACAAATCAAGACGCTCAAGCACACAAGAAGATGACACAGTTTTACGTGGTTCGGCAATATTGCCTACGTCCACGGGGTGTGCAAAGATTTCACTAAGAAGAAATTACCGGTCAGGTTACAAGGATTTCACCAATCCTACCCACCCTTCATCTCAGTCTCTCTTTCTTCTCTCTGGTTACACTGTCCCAAAGAAACTACTACAGAAAGATATAATATATATTGCTTACAACAGATTGGACCCACGGGGCCCAATTGACAACCTAGGCCCAAACGGGCTTTGAACCATAAATCCAACAAACTCCACCTTGGCGAAAAAGCCCGACACTATAAAGATTGTTGCCCTGTATTTTTGTCATCTCTACCTGCTGTACAACACCTACAATTCCGCATCTTCTGTAAGACATTCATCCTCACGCATTGGGATGATTTACCAGTCAAAGACTGATCAGCCCAACCGGGCTCCACCTTGAACATAGCAGCCGGAGTTCCTATCACCACTCTAACCACTCCCAACTCCTCCAAAGAGAGATAATTTAAGAGAGCCGTAGACAAATCACGCAACGCAAACCTGGTTGCTCCACCTTTTCTACCATCTCAGACAATCAGGTCTAGTCCCTTGTCCTAAGAAATCCTCTCTGTCTCGAGAACAAAGCCAAACACAATTAATCATGTGTTTCCAGGTCTTTTTCCCGTTCTCCAATTACTTCTTCTCTTTTTTCCAAATCAACACCGGTCACTGAGTAGATCACTTCGCTACGAACTCACAGGCGAAGATGGATCTCAATTTTGAGTCCAGATGACTCCAGAAACAGCAACTCAATCTTGACCGTTGATTTCTTTTAACTAAAGGAGTATTGTAATTTGTGGTTCTGCAGTTCACCCGAAATTGTAATCCTACAGACTACCATAATACACTACAGTAGTCCTACACGACTACTCGAATTCATAGTCCCTCAGTGTAATACCCTGCCCCAAAAAAGTCCCAGATTGCTAGTGGTATTGGAAATTCCCTGGTATGTAGTAGCCTTTCTCCTTCTAGCAAAAGGCCTTTTGGGAGCAACAGCGGGTTGGCTCGCCAAAACAAAGCCGTGCCGGTCCGTGTGTAAGCCCAAAGTGGACAATATTGTACTAGCAGGACGGGTCGTTACAAATGGTATCAGAGAATGGTTCAACTCTGATGTGAATTTTAAATTACTCGCAAGCGTACGAACCAATTGATAGTATAGAGTATGAGTGCGAGGTCGTACCCAAAGGAAATCTACAAAATATATGTACGAAATAAAAAAAATCGCACTATTTAAAAATGATGTGATTTAAGTAAATAATTTTCTAAAACATTTAGTTATAATCTTAATTTAAAACAATGAATAGTTTTGATGAATTTTTGAGAAAAAAAGAAAAATAAATCAAAAATAAATTTTTTTACATAATCTACAATGGAATCGGGTCAAGCATTCGAAGTACCATGTATCCGATTTAAAAACAAAAACATGGCCTAGACTATGAAATATTCTGGAATTATTAAACATAATTCAAGTTTCTTATTTAATAAAATTCTAATTAAAATAATAATTAAATCGGGATATTTCAAATCAAGCCTTAGGCTTGAGCGGTTTTAAACTTGTTTCCCCAATTCTAAAACAACCGTTCTTGATAAAGAACCTTAGACTGGAGAGACGGCAAGTCCCACTGATCCTAATAGGGGTTCCACTTTTCATTGAAAAATCCTCAAATTAATTTGTTTCATGAAGTTCTTAAAAAGAATTAAAATTAAATTGAAAACCATCATTATTTAATATTTAACAATTGGGAATAGCATACATCTAAATAAACCGCCATGAATTTTATTTAAAAATTCAGAAATGAATTACAATTTTTTTTTGGACTTTAAATAAAAAAAATAAAATAAAATAACTTACAAGAATTTTTTTTTTTTTTTCCTTCTGTCTTTCGGTCGTCCAATTCCAACCTTCAATGTCTTGCCCCGTTTAACCTTCAATGGACCCGAAGCCTTGAATTTATAGGAGAGAAGGGATGAAATAAGAGGCCCTTCAAACTCAAACTCAGCCGGGATATTCAAATTCAAAATTCAGCCGTCGGTATCTAAGGATTGGTTAACCCTATTCTTTCCTTCCTTTCTGCTTTATCTCTTTCAAATTTGAATCCCAACTTTTATCGGTTGAGCTGCCAGCTGTTGCATAGTAGCTTTCTTATTGATGTTTCCTTCTTTGCTCTACCTTATCTACCTTATCCCAGCTCAAAATTGTTCTTTATCCTCTGATCTTCCTTTCTCAGTTTAAATCTTTTATGCATCGGCTAACTTTCATCCTTATCTTATCTTCCTTCTTTCTCTGATCAATCCTTCCCTCATCCTCTCAACAGATAATTCTTTCCGTATCTTTCTCAGTTTCAAACGGCAGCTGCTATCCAAACCTTATCTTCCTTCTTCAAGATCGGCTGAGATCAATCTTATCCTCTGATCTTCTCTTTGGATCGGGTGACATCAGCCTCTATCTTCTTTTCTTTCTTTTTTTTTCTTTTCTTTCTGCTTTATCTCTACTGGTTTTCAGTGCTCTGTTCATGGCTGCCCTTCCGTCCTTGGCTGCTATGGGCTTAGCTTCGGCCTCCTCTGCTTGCTGCTCTTTGGGTTACAACTGCTCTGCTGTACTCGGTCTCTGCTCGGACTACCCTTGCCACAGATCACAGCTGCTGCCGCTGTTGCTTACTCGGCTGCTTCTCTCTGTTTTCTACCCTTCTCGGGTGGCTGTGTGGCTACCACTGCTGGTGGTTGTCTGTTTCAGCCGGCTGCTGCTTTGCATTGCTGGCCTCAGCTCTCTGCTTCTGTGTGCCTCAGACGGCTGCCTCTGCACTCTCTTCTCGGCTGCCGTTCTGTTCATCTCAGATGGCTGCCGTTCTGATTGTCGCTGCCTGCTTTCAGCTTCTCTTTTCCTGCTGCTCTTCTTCTCTTCTTCGGCTCAGTCACTGCCCCTCAGCTCGGACTGCTGCTGCGTGTGCGCCGCTGCCTGCTCGGACTGGCTGCTGCGTGTGCTGCTGCCGCTTCAGCTCTGCTCAGAGCTGCTCAGACTTCCCAGCTGTGGTCTCAGCTGACTGCTGTGTCATGGTGCTGGCTACAGCTGCTCTCTGTCTCTCAGTTTTCTTCAACTGGCTGCCGTTCAGCTGGCTGCCGTCGGTCACTGCTCTTGCTTCAGCCGGCTGCTTGCTGCTCAGACTGCTCTCCATTTACAGCTGCTCCACTATCGCTGGTTGCTGCTGCTCTGCTTGGCTGTCCAGCCTCTCTGCTCTGCCTCTGTTCTCTGTCCATATGAGCTGCTTGCTTGCTCGCCGCCCTTCTCAGCTTGGGCACAGTTTCTGCTGTGTCTGTCTCTCAGTTTGGCTGCCGCCTGCTGTGTGCACTCTCGGCTGCTGCCTGCTGCCGCTGGAGAGGCTGACTGCATCTCAGCTGGCTGCCCTCTGCATACAGTGCTGGCTGTCGCTGTTTTGCCTTTGCTAGGGCGCTGCTCTAGCCGTTCCATCTCTGCTGGTTGCAGCTTTCAATCTGCTTTCTCCATTTCTTCTATCAGTCTTCTCCCATAATAATTCCTGCAAACAGATAAAAGAAAAGAATAGAAAAGAAATAGAAAATAGAAGAAGAAATGGTAAGAGTTCCTTTAGGCGACGGGCATCCCGATCGACAATAAATGAGAGGGGTTGGCCAATAAAACTCGACTTTCACTCGAATTTGGAAAATGAAATATTAATTACACGAGTGTAGAAAGTTATAGGTATTGAGACCCAACTGGTTTAACCAATTTGACCTGACCATTTTGAAATTGACGTCGACCGTATTTTGACTTTTTATCATTTTTATTTTTATTTTATTTTCTTCTTTTTTTATATTTCTCAAAATAAACTATAAAACTAAAAACAACCCTAAACATATCTAATATTTATAAAATAAGGACTAATTAATCTAATATTAAAGGGTAAAATTGTAATTTTACGGTGTTCATCAAATACCCCCAAACTTAGATTTTGCTAGTCCTCGAGCAAAACTAAAAACTAAAAACTAAAATGGAAAATTAAAAATCTTAAATGATATCATTTTCGCTGGCTCTCTCGATTGCATTTAGCGTATGCAAAAAGCCTTTAAACCCCTAGGTTACCCCTAGTGGACGAGTTATAGTCTCGTGAGGGTTTCCAGTGATGATACCCACAAACATCATCATTTTATTTTTTTTATTTTATTTTTTTAATTTTTTTAATTTTTTTAATTTTTTTTTTTTTAATCTTTTTTTTTTTTTTAATCTTTTTTTTTTTTCAGCAAAAACACATAGCCTAAAGTCTAAACATCATAAAATTCTAAAATTTATTTTACAAAACTTATACTCGGAGTGTTGTGTGTGATAGCCATTATTAAGACAGTCTTCTTTTTCCAAATTGACACAAGTTTTATAACCACCATTGGAAAATACGCTTTGACTCCAATCCTCACCAGACATCTCTTTTAGAAAGATTAACGCTCAAAGGTGGGTTTATTTTCTCTCAAGGTATATGTGAGCGGAATTTATGTTTTCAAATCAAAATTCTCACATATGTTTTAAACAAGGACGGCATAAATGAAGAAAATAATTGATCTCATGATTAGACGCCATTTTCCTAAGAACGTTGAGTCAAACACCTTTATTTTTCCTCCTCTATTCTCTACATGAAATACCTTATTTAACTTAGGATCAATAAGACTTTCTACTGGGACGAAACGAAGCTTAGGACTGGGTCATATCAAAGAAGGGATACAAGACTTCAAAAATTAACATTTTCATAAGAAAAGGTTAGAGGTCTTCATAATATGAGAGGGATATTTTTCCTCTAATATTTTATCACTTTTTTTTTTTTTTTACTAACATCCCATTTTGACGTATGGATGTTTTTTTTCAGCATTTTTTTTTTTTTTTTAAGAAACATCCTTCTTTGATGTGTGGATGTTCTCATCTTGCTTTCTCTTTTATTTTCATTTTTCAGTGAATTTTATCCCAAAATCTTCCCTAACCTTTTCTCATATGATAATAGGTAATGGATATAAAATTGTGGCTCAAACTCCATATCCGGAGTTAGGTATGGAAGGTCTGGCTAGTCAATAAAAGAGGCTATATTAGGTTCAAATAGGGAACTATCAAGATGGAATGACCAAAGTAGGTGGGTTTGAAGGCTCAAACGGTCCAAAAATGGCCTATATCCTATCCTAAGCTTCATAAGATGATTTCTTTGTTTTGAATAAATTCAGAAAAATTTCAGGTGTAATAACTCAATTTTAATGACGTTCTTAGTAATATGACCAAAACAATGATAATGAGATCATTCAACGACTCGATGCGCTTATCAAAGAAATAAGAGTTTACTTATAACCCTTAGAAGGACAGAATGACTCTAAAACTCACTGGGTTTAAGTCTCCACTAGTATTCCTCTGGTGATTACTCGACTCATGAAAATTTTTCTTTTTCAGACTAACATTAATATGACTGTGTACATGGACTTCCGAACATAAATCCTATAAAAGTCTTTCCGGAAAAGTATGATATAAAGATTTTTATTTACGTATTAATGCTAAAAAAATTATTCTATGACTCTTTTTACGTCAGACTGTTAGGACGCATGATTTTCTTAGACCTCAATTGACATTCTTGTTAAGTACCAAGGTGTCTCAGCTTTTGCCTACTCTACCCTTAAAAGATTAAGTTTGTCTCTCTCTGCCTAAGAAAATTTTGACTCGTTTAACGTCAGATTGTCAAGACGTTTATAGTCCCCTAAATGAAAATCAACAGTTCTTTGGACACCAAGGAGTCTCAGTCTTTCCGGACTTACTCTACCTTTGACTAGGTCCAAATAAATTTGTCTATTTTCACTAATAGATCTATGTTTTGCTGCTGTCACACAACGAACTCCTTGTTCAGATATTTCCATTACAATTCCCACGTCCACATTTGTGACAGATTCCTAGCCTCTTAGCTTTCCTCTTTGCAGCCAGAGTGCTTTGACCACAAAGAGGTCTGGGTTGCTCCTCTTGGATTTCCAGCTTCCTCACCCTCATAGCTAAGGAAACGATTTTCCTACACAAGTCTGGGGGAACTTGTGTTCTAGACAGATACAAAGCGAAAATAAAAACTCGACCGTCTACGTGCATGACTCCTATCCAGTTCTTTAACGTCTGCTGGTCACAAAGACAAAACAGATGATGATTTTTTTTAATTTTTTTTTTTTTAATGACCTCAGTACCCCCAAACTTAAATTGAACATTGTCCTCAATGTTTCCTAATTGACACTGGCCAGGTGAAAAAGAGAACTTTTTTTTAGAAAACAAACAATCGGGTTTGGACATACCTAGGAATGCATGAGGTGCAAAATGAACAAAATAAAAAAATCCTACACTGACTCAATGAAAACCTAAATTAGACACTGAAGATGCAGACTGACTCAGACATAGACAAGTGGATATGTGGGTTAGGGTAATGGAAATGATGAAGATGGGTAGGTGGGCGAATGGGTATGGATTCTCAAATCAGTTTTGGTACACAGGATCAGCTAACTCGACCTCAGTCTCTTCTTCAGGAATGGGGAACGATAAAAATGGCTTTAAACGTTGCCCATTAACTTTGAATGTACGACCACTCGTAGGATGCCTGATCTCTACTGCCCCATATGGGAATATGGATGAAATAATGAATGGACCTATCCATTTGGACCTTAACTTTTCAGGAAAAAGATGCATCCTTGACTCGTACAACAAGACCTTCTCACCAATTGTAAAACTTTTTCTCAAAATGTGTTTGTCATGAAACACTTTCATCCGGTCTTTGTACCTTTTAGCCGTGTCATAGGCTTCATTTCGTAATTCCTCCAGCTCAACAAGCTGAAGTTTCCGATGTTGCCCAGCAGAGTCAAGAGCAGAATTGAAAATTTTAATTGCCCAATAGGCCTTGTGCTCTAGCTCGACCGGAAGATGACACGCCTTACCATAAACCAGACGGTAGGGTGACATTCCAATAGGCGTTTTGAAAGCTGTACGGTACGCCCATAGTGCGTCAATGAGTCTGGAAGACCAATTTTTCCGATTTGGATTGATTGTCTTCTCGAGAATACGCTTAATCTCTCTATTTGAAATTTCCACTTGGCCACTTGTTTGTGGGTGATAAGGAGTAGCCACTTTATGCGTCACCCCATAAGATTTTAACAAATTAGCAAATGGGCGATTGCAAAAGTGTTTACCCCCATCACTAATGATGGTTCGTGGGATTCCAAATCGAGAGAAAACGTTTTCTTTAATGAAGCGAAGGACAACCTTGTGGTCATTGGTTTTGCATGCCACCGCTTCAACCCATTTTGACACATAGTCAACCCCTATAAGGATATATTGATTGCCGAAAGAATTTGGAAATGGTCCCATGAAATCGATGCCCCAAACATCAAAAAGCTCAATGGTTAGGATGGGGTTTAAAGGCATCATATTTCTACGGGAGATACTTCCCAATCTTTGACACCTATTACAGGAGACACAGAAAGTGTGGGTGTCTCGGAACATGGAGGGCCAATAAAATCCACACTGCAAAATTTTTGCAGTTGTCTTTCTTGTGCTAAAATGCCCTCCACAGGCCTGGTCATGGCAGAAATTTATGACACGATTTTGCTCTTCTTCTGGGACACACCGACGAATGATTTGGTCCGCACAGTGTTTAAACAGCTAAGGGTCATCCCAAATAAAACTTTTGACCTGGACCAGAAACTTAGACCTATCTTGCTTAGTCCAATGCGGGGGCATTTGACTAGTAACAAGATAGTTCACAATATCAGCAAACCATGGTACTTGGGACACTGACATGAGTTGCTCATCAGGGAAGGACTCAGTGATAGGACGGGTCTCATCAGTGAACTCAGTTATCAATCTAGATAAGTGGTCTGCTACTACATTCTCGGAACCTTTCTTGTCCCGGATTTCCATATCAAACTCTTGTAGTAGCAATATCCATCGGATCAGGCGAGACTTAGCATCTTTCTTAGAAAGGAGATACTTAAGTGCTGAATGATCAGAATAGATAATGACTTTCGAACCCACTAAGTAGGATCAAAACTTATCTAATGCGAAAACGACCGCTAACAACTCTTTTTCCGTGGTGGAATAATGGAGTTGAGTGTCATTGAGAGTTTTGCTAGCATAGTAGATAACATGAGGCAACCGATTTAACCTTTGTCCTAAAACGGCTCCGACTGCATAATCGGAGGCATCGCACATAATTTCGAAGGGGACAGACCAAACAGGTGGTTGTATTATCGGAGCGGAGGTCAGAGCGGTTTTCAATTTTTCAAAGGCTTTAATGCACTCATCATCAAAATCGAAATTAGCATCCTTGGCCAAGAGTTTACAGAGAGGTTTTGAAACTTTACTGAAATCTTTTATAAATCTTCTATAAAAACCAACATGACCTAAGAATGACCTGATCTCTCTAACGGTTTGGGGTCTTGGTAAATTAGAGATCAGGTTGACCTTTGCCTTGTCCACTTCGATACCCTTTTCAGAAATAATGTGCCCTAGTACTATGCCATTTTTCACCATAAAGTGACATTTTTCCCAATTCAATACCAGGTTCTTTTCTTTGCACCTGATTAGCACAAGGCTTAGATGGTGCAGGCACTGGTCAAAAGTGGACCCAAACACAGAGAAGTCATCCATGAAGACTTCTAGGAAACGTTCGACCATATCGGAGAAAATACTGATCATGCACCGTTGAAAAGTGGCTGGTGCATTGCACAATCCGAATGGCATACGGCGATATGCGAACGTACCAAATGGACATGTGAAGGTGGTCTTCTCCTGATCCTCAGGAGCAACGTAGATCTGGTTATAGCCGGAATAACCATCAAGGAAGCAATAAAATGCATGACCGGCTAACCGCTCAAGCATCTGATCGATGAACGGAAGAGGAAAATGGTCCTTTCGAGTGACAATGTTCAGCTTACGGTAATCAATGCAAACTCTCCAACCCGTTTGGATGTGGGTTGGCACCAACTCATTATCTTGATTTTTGACTACCGTAACACCCGATTTCTTAGGTACAACCTGTATCGGACTCACCCATTTACTATCAGAGATCGGGTAGATAATACCTGTCTCGAGAAGTTTTAAGATCTCAGCTCGTACCACATCCTGCATTGCCGGATTTAACCGTCTCTGTGGTTCTCTGGACGTCTTGGAATTTTCTTCCAAGTGAATTTTATGCATGACCACAGATGGGCTAATTCCTTTGAGATCGGCAATGGACCATCCAATAGCTTCACGGTGATCTCTTAAAATAGAAAGGAGTTTAGACTCCTGCTCAGAAGTTAAATCGGAAGCTATGATAACAGGTAACGTTTCTGATGGTCCAAGATAAGAATATTTCAATGTCTCAGGAAGTGGCTTGAGCTCTAACTTTGTTGGCTTCTCGATAGAGGGGATCAGTACAGATTGACTAATAGGGAGAGGTTCAAATTTGGAGAACCTTCGCACATATGGAGATACGTCAAATATTTCGTTCACTTCTTGTTTACCATCTTCATTGAAGTTTGTGCCAAAAGTGGACAGAGTCTTCTCAAATGGGTCATCACAAATGAAGTGAAGGAAAGACTCTTGGACAGAACTCTGGATCATGTTAACCTCGCACGGATCGTCTGTGCAAAAAGGTTGTCGACATAGGCCAAACACATTGAGTTCTGTTGTCTGATCTCCAAATGACAACTTAAGCATACCATTTTGGCAATTAATAACAGCTTTCGCGGTGGCCAAAAATGGTCGTCCTAAAATAACCGGAATGTGCCCACTTTCGTTCTGAACTGGTTGTGTATCCAACATAACAAAATCGACCGGAAAGTAAAATTTGTCTACTTTTACCAGAACGTCTTCTATCACACCCCTTGGAATTTTTACAGAGCGGTCAGCTAACTGTAGTGTGATAGGAGTGGGCTTAAGCTCTCCCAGCCCCAACTGCTCATAAACGGAGTATGGCAGTAGGCTAACACTAGCTCCCATATCTAATAAGGCCCTTTCAACTTCATATGTGCCAATGGTGCATGCAATGGTTGGGCACCCAGGGTCCTTATGTTTAATTGGGAACGGTTGTTGGAGGAGAGCACTTGCATTTTCTGTTAGAAATGCCTTAACGGGAACATTAGTTTTCCGTTTTGCCGTACAGAGGTCTTTAAGAAACTTAGCGTACGAGGGTATCTGATTGATGGCATCTAGTAGAGGAATATTGATATTGACATTTTTGAAGACCTCTAATATGTCACCATAAGGTACCCCTTGCTTAGTGATGAGCCTCTGAGGGTACGGAGCCTTAGGTACGTAAGTTTTTCTAGCAGATGGATCCGGTTCGTTTTGGACTG
This sequence comes from Chimonanthus praecox, assembly GCA_022113865.1. NCBI lineage: Eukaryota > Viridiplantae > Streptophyta > Magnoliopsida > Laurales > Calycanthaceae > Chimonanthus > Chimonanthus praecox. Next base: position 34,216 of record JAINRJ010000174.1, on the reverse strand, counting down.
GGGATGAACTAGATGGGTCATCCTGATGCTTGGAATGACCAGTGGCCTGGTCTTCCGATTGCGGAGGTAATTTTACTTTATTATCTACCTGTCTCCCGGATCTCAAGGCAGTAATGGAGTTAGCGTCTTCTGGATTAGACGATGAAACTTCATTTTGGCCCTTGGGGTTTGGGATAGGCTGACTTGGAAATTTACCTTTCTCCCTATCTCCTATTACGGTGGCTAATTGCCCAAGCTGTGTCTCAAGCTTGTGCATAACCTGTTGGGTAGACTGCATGAACTGTTGCAACGTATCCTCGAGAGAGGGCTTACGTTGTTGAGATGGACCGGATTGATAAGACTGATTTGACTGGGCTGGATTGGATTGATAAGACTGATTTGACTGGGCTGGATGATTTTGAGATGGATGGAATGGTTGATTCTGAGGTGGTTGGTATGGTGGATTTTGATATGGTGGACCTTGATATTGAGGGGGTCCTTGACCTACAGGAGGTTGGTTCTGGCACCAAGAAAAATTGGGATGATTCCGCCAATTAGGATTGTATGTGGCAGAGAAAGAGGTTCCCTGCTGTCTCCCGAAATTATTGAGTGCGTTGGCCTGTTCGGTTGAGCACTCAGTGTTAGGTCCAAAGGAAGGACAGTTTTGGGCAGTGTGTCCTAAGTTAGAACACATTGCGCAAACCTCTACATTCAATCCTACTGTTGGGTTCATCGCCTGGGTCATCGCTAACGTATCGATTTTCTTTGTTAAGTTTGCGATTGCAAGCTTAACATCAAAGTCGGTACTAACTTCGTATAAACCTCCTCTTTTTGAGGTTTGGGCTGAATTATCTCTTTTGGAGAAGTCCCATCGCTGAGAACTTTCTGCCAAGGTTTCTAAGAAATTCCATCCATTGGTTGCAGTTAGCATTAAAAATTCCCCTCCCTTCATAGACTCGACCATTGTGCGGTTTGAGATGGTTAAACCATCATAAAAAAATTGCACGAGTCTTCCGTTTCAAAACCGTGGTGGGGACATTTATTCAACGTATCTTTGAATCTTTCCCATGATTCATAGAATTGTTCACCCTCTTTCTGATTAAAATTTGAAATTTCTTTCTTGAGGGCGTTAGTTTTAGATACATGGAAAAATTTATTCAAAAATTTGTTGGCTAACAGATCCCAAGTTGTAATGGAATTTGGAGGTAGAGAATTTAGCCAAGATTTCGCTTTTTCTTTAAGAGAAAAAGGAAATAAACGAAGTTTGATGGATTCATCAGAGAAGCCTAGAAGTCTGATGGTGGCGCAGATTTCTAAAAATTCTTTGATGTGTAGGTAAGGGTCCTCATGATCAAGTCCATGGAATGCGGGTAGAAGATGTAATAGGCCTGGTTTGAGTTCAAAGGCTGCATTAGTTGGTGGGACAACTATGCTTGATGGTGTATGAGGAGTGACTGCTGAAAAATAATCTTGAAGGGTTCTCTCTTCGATTCTTTCTTCGGCCATTTTGGATGATGGTGGTGGTGATGGAGTTGGACTGTCTATAACTGAGCTAGACTGAGCTCCGGACACAACGATCGGTAAATCGACAGAAGACCTGACTCGAACTAAACGGTTATGTGAATCACGATACCAATATTTCATACACAATCAAGCTCATTCATATTCATCCAAATTCACACAAGAAGAATGCCTAAATCTAAATTTGAATTGCAATAATGCAATCAAAATTTTTTATTGGGACCCTAAGGATTATTTCTAGACTGCTCCTACTTTTCTTTCTAAATAATCTAAGTCTCCGGTGAGAGCTTAACCACAATCATGGCCAGGTAAGTTCCCAGGTAAGTGGAGGAGCACACGGCATCTTCTTAAGTTTCCAACTTATCCTTAGGCTCTTTACACCTTGGTGACAGAACTAATCCTAGACACCATGATTGAAGATAAAATATTCACCGGTTACAAAAATTAATTTAGATTAAAAAGGTTCCTATTGAGCAATGAAACCCTAAATTCTAGCCTAATGGTTCCTTAATTGATTTTATTAGGGAAGTGCATGAACCAATTTTACTATTCTTATTTTTCTAAGTATTGTGATAATGCAATCTTAGATTACCATACAACATTCAAATCAATATACAAACATTAATAAAACAATCTAAACTAATGCATGAATACTAACAACCTAAATGCATGGACAGATTAAATGCAAATAATAAAAAATAACACCCTAAATAAATCTATATGAATGCATGAGAAAAAATAAAATAAAAAAAATTAAAAACTCACCTTAACCTTTTATGCGTATTTTCAGCATTTTTTTTGTTTTTGTTTAAGCGCGCATTTTTAAGCTTTCCGAAAGATTTAGCCTTTTGTGCATATCCCCATCGATTTTTAAGCGCAGCGTAAAAACAAAAATTCCTGCAAAACAGATAATAAAAAGCTTTGGTGAAGATTCTAATTCAAATAAAAATAAATAAATAAATGAATAAGTTAGATGAAATTCTAAATTAAGACATATCTGCAGTATTAGATTTATTTTCAAAAATCATATAATTTAGTAGCACACAATTTTATTTCGAGATTTCCTCGGCAACGGCGCCAAAAACTTGATGTGAATTTTAAATTACTCGCAAGCGTACTACGAACCAATTGATAGTATATAGTATGAGTGCGAGGTCGTACCCAAAGGAAATCTACAAAATATATGTACGAAATAAAAAAAATCGCACTATTTAAAAATGATGTGATTTAAGTAAATAATTTTCTAAAACATTTAGTTATAATCTTAATTTAAAACAATGAATAGTTTTGATGAATTTTTGAGAAAAAAAGAAAAATAAATCAAAAATAAATTTTTTTACATAATCTACAATGGAATCGGGTCAAGCATTCGAAGTACCATGTTATCCGATTTAAAAACAAAAACATGGCCTAGACTATGAAATATTCTGGAATTATTAAACATAATTCAAGTTTCTTCTTTAATAAAATTCTAATTAAAATAATAATTAAATCGGGATATTTCAAATCAAGCCTTAGGCTTGAGCGGGTTTTAAACTTGTGTTTCCCCAATTCTAAAACAACCGTTCTTGATAAGAACCTTAGACTGGAGAGACGGCAAGTCCCACTGATCCTAATAGGGGTTCCACTTTTCATTGAAAAATCCTCAAATTAATTTGTTTCATGAAGTTCTTAAAAAGAATTAAAATTAAATTGAAAACCATCATCATTTAATATTTAACAATTGGGAATAGCATACATCTAAATAAACCGCCATGAATTTTATTTAAAAATTCAGAAATGAATTACAATTTTTTTTTGGACTTTAAATAAAAAAAATAAAATAAAATAACTTACAAGAATTTTTTTTTTTTTTTCCTTCTGTCTTTCGGTCGTCCAATTCCAACCTTCAATGTCTTGCCCCGTTTAACCTTCAATGGACCCGAAGCCTTGAATTTATAGGAGAGAAGGGATGAAATAAGAGGCCCTTCAAACTCAAACTCAGTCGGGATATTCAAATTCAAAATTCAGCCGTCGGTATCTAAGGATTGGTTAACCCTATTCTTTCCTTCCTTTCTGCTTTATCTCTTTCAAATTTGAATCCCAACTTTTATCGGTTGAGCTGCCAGCTGCTGCACAGCAGCTTTCTTATTGATGTTTCCTTCTTTGCTCTACCTTATCTACCTTATCCCAGCTCAAAATTGTTCTTTATCCTCTGATCTTCCTTTCTCAGTTTAAATCTTTTATGCATCGGCTAACTTTCATCCTTATCTTATCTTCCTTCTTTCTCTGATCAATCCTTCCCTCATCCTCTCAATAGATAATTCTTTCCGTATCTTTCTCAGTTTCAAACGGCAGCTGCTATCCAAACCTTATCTTCCTTCTTCAAGATCGGCTGAGATCAATCTTATCCTCTGATCTTCTCTTTGGATCGGGTGACATCAGCCTCTATCTTTTTTTTTTTTTTTCTTTCTGCTTTATCTCTGCTGGTTTTCAGTGCTCTGTTCATGGCTGCCCTTCCGTCCTTGGCTGCTATGGGCTTAGCTTCGGCCTCCTCTGCTTGCTGCTCTTTGGGTTACAACTGCTCTGCTGTACTCGGTCTCTGCTCGGACTGCCCTTGCCACAGATCACAGCTGCTGCCGTTGCTGCTTACTCGGCTGCTTCTCTCTGTTTTCTACCCTTCTCGGGTGGCTGTGTGGCTGCCGCTGCTGGTTGTCTGTTTCAGCCGGCTGCTGCTTTGCATTGCTGGCCTCAGCTCTCTGCTTCTGTGTACCTCAGACGGCTACCTCTGCACTCTCTTCTCGGCTGCCGTTCTGTTCATCTCAGATGGCTGCCGTTCTGATTGTCGCTGCCTGCTTTCAGCTTCTCTTTTCCTGCTGCTCTTCTTCGGCTCAGTCACTGCCCCTCAGCTCGGACTGCTGCTGCGTGTGCGCCGCTGCCTGCTCGGACTGGCTGCTGCGTGTGCTGCTGCCGCTTCAGCTCTGCTCAGAGCTGCTCAGACTTCCCAGCTGTGGTCTCAGCTGACTGCTGTGATATGGTGCTGGCTATAGCTGCTCTCTGTCTCTCAGTTTTCTTCAACTGGCTGCCGTTCAGCTGGCTGCCGTTGGTCACTGCTCTTGCTTCAGCCGGCTGCTTGCTGCTCAGACTGCTCTCCATTTACAGCTGCTCCACCATCGCTGGTTGCTGCTGCTCTGCTTGGCTGTCCAGCCTCTCTGCTCTGCCTCTGTTCTCTGTCCATATGAGCTGCTTGCTTGCTAGCCGCCCTTCTCAGCTTGGGCACAGTTTCTGCTGTGTTTGTCTCTCAGTTTGGCTGCCACCTGCTGTGTGCACTCTCGGCTGCTGCCTGCTGCCGCTGGAGAGGCTGACTGCATCTCAGCTGGCTGCCCTCTGCATACAGTGCTGGCTGTCGCTGTTTTGCCTTTGCTCGGGCGCTGCTCTAGCCGTTCCATCTCTGCTGGTTGCAGCTTTCAATATGCTTTCTCCATTTCTTCTATCAGTCTTCTCCCATAATAATTCCTGCAAACAGATAAAAGAAAAGAATAGAAAAGAAATAGAAAATAGAAGAAGAAATGGTAAGAGTTCCTTTAGGCGACGGGCATCCCGATCGACAATAAATGAGAGAGGGGTTGGCCAATAAAACTCGACTTTCACTCGAATTTGGAAAATGAAATATTAATTACACGAGTGTAGAAAGTTATAGGTATTGAGACCCAACTGGTTTAACCAATTTGACCTGACCATTTTGAAATTGACGTCGACCGTATTTTTGACTTTTTATCATTTTTATTTTTATTTTTTTATTTTTTATTTTTATATTTCTCAAAATAAACTATAAAACTAAAAACAACCCTAAACATATCTAATATTTATTTATAAAATAAGGACTAATTAATCTAATATTAAAGGGTAAAATTGTAATTTTACGGTGTTCATCAAACTCTCTGCCTGAGGGTGTCGGGTAAATTTTTTTTTTTTAACCGCCATGCCTCCACCACTTACTAACCGCAGTAATGCTCCACTCGTTTCTCAACCACAGCTAACTGCGTGCTCGGTCAACGTGCATTTACTGTAGCACATCTCAAAGCCACTGCTCCAGTTGTTTCCAGCGTAACTGCCTCCGGCTCCGGCTGGCCACCGCACCTCTCTGCTCTGCGATTCTGTTGCAGGCCAACGTACCTGCTGTCCTGAGAATGAATAGATCTAGCACAGCTTCACTGCACGTCGCTGCCTCCTGGCTGTTCTTCTTCCTCTGGAAAACCCTTCAGATCTGAGCCCTCTTTTGCTTCAGATCTTAGCTGTAACGACCCAACCCGAATACAGGGCTTAGGGCTTGACTCAGTGTGATATTGTCCGCTTTGGGCCTCGCACACAGCTCAAACCCGCACAGTTTTGCATTTGGGCCTGGGCTCACGTGGCTCGGCCCAAAACGCGTCACACGTTGTCAAAGGGACTTTGGCCACTTATATCCCCCACTTTTTCCCCCTCCACCACCGATGTGGGACTAAGTCCCACATTGGTGGGTAGGGGTATCACATTAGCCCTCTTTTGCTTCAGATCTGAAACCGTCTGCCAAGTCTTTCTCCTCACAGTCCAGATTTGAACTCTATTTTCAGATCTGAACCTCTCGATCTCAGATCTCGAGTTCTGTTCTTCACTTGCAGACGGTCGCACTGCTCCTTCACAGTTCACAGATCTAGCCACGATCTGATCTTGCCACTGCTACTACTGGGTTTCGGTTTTCAGATTTGCACTCGCCACTTGCTGGCGATCTCCTCTACCGGTATGCAGTGCGGATATTTGACGCTGTCATTCCTCCACCGCTGCTGCGCCAGCCGCCGTGCCTGCTATTGGCGCTGCCTTCTGTTGCTGCCTAACTTCCTCTGATGTTTCGAGAAATTAGATCTAGACCCCTCGACCTTCGCCGACGCAAGAGATCCTCTTCAAGCTCTGGTTCTTCCCACCGCCTTGCAAGATCTGGTTTGCTGCCGATCGTCCTCTTCCAGCCGCCTGCTGTTTTCTCGATCTGAAACACTCTCGGTGATACCTGGCACACTATTGTTTCCGACGTCCCTAATCTGCTGCTACTTTGTGTGCTTTGCTGCAGCACCCGACGCTGCAACTGCCTTTCTGGACTCCAGCCGCCGGATCTGTCTCATCACACAGTCTCGGATCTGCGGCTCAGATCTGCACTCAGATCTGTCGTCGGCTAACCGCACACTGCTCAGGCCGATCCCTGCTCGCGCGAGTTGTTCTCCTCTTTGGCTGCCACTTCCTCTGGAACCCCAGAATGCCAAGCTGTTCTTAGTCTCTGCAGTGTGCTTTGGGTCTTGAGCAGGTGTTCTTCCTGACGGTCTCTATCGTGGGTGGATAACCCTTTTTCTGTGCTTGCTGGCAGTAACTCAGCCCTTTTCTCCATTTTGTGATTTTCCGTCTGAATCCAAACCTTTGCTCTGATACCAATTGTTGTATTTAATCACTCACTGAAAATCAATCACAAATCAAGACACTCAAGCACACAAGAAGATGACACGGTTTTATGTGGTTCAGCAATATTGTCTACGTCCACGGGATGTGCAAATATTTCACTAAGAAGAAGTTACCGGTCAGGTTATAAGGATTTCACCAATCCTACCCACCCTTCCTCTTAGTCTCTCTTTCTTCTCTCTCGTTACACTGTCCCAAAGAAACTACTACAGAAAGATACAATATATATTGCTTACAACGGATTGGGCCCACTGGGCTCAATTGACAACCTAGGCCCAAACGGGCTTTGAGCCATAAATCCAACACAAATAACATCTTATATGTTCTAACAATGTGAAGGGACATACAAATTGTTTGTCACTGAGTCAATCCAAACCACTTTCTGTAAAAGGGTCAACCAAACTTATAAAGAAACTTGACAGTAAAAAAAATTGCCAAATTAAAACTAATCTAGCTTCCATGGTGTGTGCATGTGTATGAGTGTTTTTTTTTAAACTCCAACGGTAGGAAATCTCCACCTCTCACACTATCACTAAATGGCCCAATCTTCCCCAGATCAAAATCTTAGACCACCTAGCGATTCCCTTGAGCAGTGGCATTAGGACCAGTGAATGGTTAAATAGATATGACCAAGTGGCTTTTCTGGGTCTGGTCTTCTGTGGGATTGGTTTCCTGTTTTGCTCTGTTTCTTTGCTCCTCTGAGCTGTTTTGTTCGTCTCTTTGGGCCTAGCTTCCTTTTGGTTTTTGGCTTGCTCGGTCTGTGGGCATATAATTTATATTTTTTTGAGCTCATTTGAATGTTACATACTTACCCATTCATTAAAAAAAAATAGATATGACCTAACTTTGATTCCACCCGAATGTACACCGAACACTATCCTCATCCAATCAAGCTGAATTCTGGGGCATCCTTAATCAATTCTCCTGGAGCTATCCCAAGTATAGAAGGGGAATAATACATATTGCATGAGAAACTGTTTTTGTTAGGCCCAACATGAACGCAACCGCAAAACGAGCAACGACCACTCACAAGATAGACACTATACCACTCATCTGCATTGGAGATGTGATGATAGGCTATCTTCTTTCTATTTTAATTTTTTTTGAACGGTAACAAGTATAAATATATTAAGAGAGAAAGAAGAATAATACGATGGATCTAAAAAGCTAAGATCCAAAGAAAATCAACTAGAAGAAAGGGGAAGAAAACAAAAAAGAGATCCACCAAAAACAAATATTCCAAAGACACCCCAATGTGGCAAATAAGTTAGGAACCCCAAATGCATAGCTACAACCTGACTGAGATGGGCAACAACCTCTCCTCTAGGACGCCATCCAGACACCTATGAAGATGGACAACAACCTCTCCTCTTATTCAAGAGACTGAGGCTATCTTCTTTCTATTAGAAATCATAAACTATTGTATTACCGTCAGGATCAATTACATAAATATATATAGCCTCTAATTGACCCTAGGGTTATTTCAGTTAAAATCAAAATTTAATCTTAAACTAAATGTATCTCTTAATAAGAGATTAACACAAAATGATATTCCTAATCCAATACAAATTCTAATATATTCTATCACTTTCTAATGTGGGACTTGGTGGACCTCAGGTCACCCTAGCGATGAGGAGTCTCAATATTTGATATGGGTAAAGCTAGTAATTTGAATACCAATATTTTTTATTTAAAGAAAAAATTAATAAATTTTTTTTATTTCAAGTTGACTGAATTTGAAAACATTGATGATGTTTAAACTTTCTAAAAACAGTAAAGAAGGACTTCTTCCATATATATGATTTAATACATCATTCAGTTTTGCTTTAAGAATATTAATAGGTAGAGAGTCAATTAAAAGATTGATTTTTAAATTCAAAAAACAAAAGAAAATCTTAATGTTGTACATTTTAATATATGTATCATATTTTTATACTGAAATTATTGTATCACACCAAAATTTAAGTTGGAATAGGGTCGAAATTTGATTCAAAATGAAATTATTTCAAAATTTCTATTTTACTCTCTTTGTCCCAAATTAGTTGTCCTATATGGATTTTGGAATTGTTATAAAATAGTTGTCTCATTTATATTGGAGTAGTATAAAGTGTGTTGAAAATGGATGAGATCACATGGAGTGCTAGCCTTATATAGAGAGTTTCTTAAAAAATACAAATATTTCAAATGAGACAACTAAAATGGAATGGAGAGAGTATTATTTAAAAACATAAATTGAAACAGCCAGCCAGTGAGGTTGAAATTTCAGTTTTTAGAAGACCAAAACATCATTATCAACCATAATTTTTTATCTTATTATCTAATAATAACGATGCTACACTTATTTCTCAGCTTTTAAATAATAAAAACATAAAAAAATAAAATTAATACTGTTGTTCCTGTAGAATCAGGGCGGCCATCTTAACGCGGGCAAAATCTTTTAACAGACATGGGATGTAGTGAAATTCATTTTTTATCCCTACCGGTGTACCGCTCATTAAGTACCGGTGAACCGATAGTTGATCAATACTTGATGAGGGTACACCGATAAAAGTAAAATGAGAATTTCACTCAATTCCGTATCTTCTAAAAGATTTTGCATGTGTTAGGATGAGCACCCATAGAACAAATATAAAAAAGGATTTGATTTGGGCATTGTCCTTTCTTAAAATGGAGCATTTGATGGTGTAGAAGTGAGAAATTTCTCCTTTTCTCTTGAACTTCGTTTTTGATAAATTAAAAAGTAAAAACGATAAAATAATTTTTTTACTATTTTTCTTCATGAGAAACTCTTAAAATGGAGCATTTGATGGTGTAGAAGTGAGAAATTTCTCTTTTTCTATTGAACTTCGTTTTTGATAAATTAAAAAGTAAAAATGATAAAATATTTTTTTTACTATTTTTCTTCATGAGAAACTTTGGGTAACAACATCATGAGATAGTAGATAGTAGGAAGAAGTAAAAATGATAAAATATTTTTTTTACTATTTTTCTTCATGAGAAACTTTGGGTAACAACATCATGAGATAGTAGGAAGAAGAGAAGTGAATTGCAAAATCTGTTTACCTTATTTGAGTTAGAAATCTCAGCCTATACGCATAGTATTGGCATGAGATAAAATAATTTGGATGAATATCGGTTGATTTTTATTTTTTATTTAAAAAAATAAATATTGGTGTGGGCCCGTTCGATATCTAGTCCGACATTTATATTTTTAAAAAAATTTCTTTTAAAAAACAGCTTTTTTTATTTTTTAAATAATTTTTTTCAAAAAAAAAAACCACCGACATTAAAAAAAAAAAGAGAGGAGGAGAGACCCCTGCCTTATTCTTTGATCGGTACCCAGAGTCGTGATTTCCGCCGAGACTTGTGACTGTGAGAGGGACCATCTTTCTTCCTTCTTCAATCTTGACTGCCATACAAAGACAATACAAGAGCGCTGACAAAACAGTTTGGTATCCCACCGTACTATCTTAATGGTTAGTCCGTCCAATCTCAACCACTGTCTGCGGTCTACAGTTTTCTCCCTCTCTCTCTCTCTTTTTTTTCATTTTTTAAAATAATGTTTGAATATTATTTTTTTATAAAAAATAATCATCATCAACAAATATCAAAATTTCAGTTATTTAAAGTAAGTTTTTTTAGTTTAATTCTCTTTTAAACTTATAAAAATCACTTTAAGTATATTTTTCTCATTTTGTTATATTAATACTATTCTTAAACTTTTTATAATGTAGTCATTTTTCATTTCATCTTTCAAAAGTAATATATGCATTTAAAAATGGTAGCTCTTTTAATTTTCAAATGATTAACATAGTAAAAGTAGTGTTCATTTTATCAATAATATTGTTGCATGATTAGTTGTCTTGCAGAAATAAAAATTTAATGGACAACAACTAATGGATAAATAAGTTAAACGTGTGTAGAGCACCGGCAACTTGCAAACATCAAAGTCTAAATTTGAATAGAAAAAAAAATAAAGGCACATATCGAAGACCTGACCCAACTCTAATTTGGGATAAATTTGCAGGGTCATTCTTGACTAGAGAATACCCTTAATCAAGAGTTACCTTCGATTACTCTTTGCCGTAAAAGAATTTTCAGATTGAGATTGAAGGAGTAAAATCTAAATTAGCAAATGAAGGTTACACCCGTTTACCCTTGTTACCCGTAAAACAAATACAGCATAGGTCAGGGCCAGGGTTCACAGTTTGTTAATGAGGGGTAAAAAAATTCACTCCATGTATCATTTGCCGTCAAGCATCGATATTTAAGATTTTTTTTAATTCTTTTTGAATTTTTTAACAAAATTCTAAAAATTATGAAAAATAGAAAATCTAGTATGAGAATATTTTGATTAAGTTAATAATTATTTTCATAGGGTATTAAACTCTTAAGAGCTAAAATTAATAGAGTATAAATGTGCTTGATCATGATCGGATATGTGCTTGATCATGGACGTCGTCTCTCCCTTGTTGTTGCCGAGGTATCAGGTATGGCAGCGTGTGAGTTTCCTATAGAATCTCCTTTGAACCTCACTGTGAGAATCTGCTCTGAACTTCAGTAAGGACGAAGGGCAGTCTCCATGTTTAAGGAGTCACATTATCTTTACAGGCTTGGATGTGCTTTTGTGGAAATAATAAATATATTATCTCCACTCGTGTAAAAGTAAAAAAAATATTTTAATTGGTACGTACCAATGCACCGTTACATTAATATATAGTTTCAACGCCAGCGATATAGACACTCAGATTTTCCGTCTCTAGACATTTATTTTTGAATTTTTGGGTGAAGTTACTATTCTACACCTGCATATAAATTTATTCGAACGAACTTTCAGTTAATTCTTAGTTCGTTCGAATGAATATACTTATTCGAATGAACACCTTACTATACTTTTCGTTCATTCGAACGAGTGTTCATTCGTTCAAATAAATGAGTCGAATTTTGTGAATAATTGACATATATATGTTCATTCGAACGAATAAATATTCGTTCGAATGAACTAAAAATGCATTGAGGTATTCGTTCGGATGATTGTATTCATCCAAACGAATTGAGAATGAACTGGCAGTTCGCTCGGATGAGTTAAAACGCGGGAGTAGAATGGTAATTTTACTCAAAAATCAAAAACAGGTGTTTAGAAAAAAGGAAATCTGGATGTCTATTTGGCCTGCCAGTTTCAATTCACATTTTTTAATATTCTTTTTACAATCTTAAAATAAAGAAACGCTCTCTATTAGAGAGAATAAAAATCCTTAAAGCTCTTAAGCATTCATATTTTTCATTTCATTAAATCTATTTATTTATATATTTTAGATTTTAATATGGAAGTTTCAAATAGAAATTTAAACATATTTATATGATGCATTAGTATAGTCAAATAGGAAAAAATCTCTCTAAATAAATCTCATGTCAAAATTTAGTCTATTTTGAGTTTTTGGTCTCTTTTCCCAAAGGGTATCAAATCAACATCAATAATATGTCAATCTACCAAATATTTTATATACTTTATTTTAGAGCTAAAAATTTCAAATGAGTTTAATTTTTCAAAATAATTATGTTCATTTTTTAAAAAAAAGACTTCTTTATTGACAAAATTAATACACATCTTATTTCCATTTCAATAAAATTGAAAAATACCTTACATGTAAATTTCAAGCTACACAGTCAGTTCTTATATTATATAGTCATTCACACGCATTGCAAAATATAATTCTAAACGGGCTAGTATTTGGTGCACCTAACTGCAGCAGGAAAAAATTACAGTCAATTTTTTTTTTTTTATATATTAATGGTAGTTGTCTATATCATTCACATAATGTAGGTTGCTATATCACCTTGGTTACTTTTTAAATATTCTGGCCTCTTATGTAATATGGATTGGGATGTTGACTACTTCTAAATTTAAAAAATAAATAGTTATAATTTAATGTGAATAAAACTATCAACAAACTATTTATTTATGGTTGATTCAACTAATTTTACATATTTAACCAAATTTGCATTCAGAAGCATAGAGACAATTCAACCACACACTAAGAACTTAATTATAGTTGATGTTTAAATACCTAAAATTTAGACTCAATTTAAAATCTCATCAAATCAAAATATTCAACTAAATTATAAAAAATAAAACAAAAACTCTTTATCACTCTCTCAACTCGAAGTCGTGTCGAATTGAGCCTACTTAACAGAGCGGTCCGACTCTTTTATTTCAGATAACGAGGGTATTCTTAAAATATTTACCCAATAGGACTAATCCTCTGAGCCCGCACCGTCTAGTCCATACAGAGGACTCGCTTAAATCTGGTCCCACTTTTCCACATTCCTACTCCAACCATACTAATCTCTAAATTCACTATTCATTCTCCAAATCCTTATTCTTTTATTTTTAAAAAAATGAAAAATCACATATTGTGCTCCCATTTTTTTCTTAATGTAATTATGACATCATATATTTATCTAAAATTAAATTATTTAACACTTTTCTAAAACTAAATAATATACCCATGAAATTGCAAATTAAAATTTTCATTAAGAAAATAAATAAAAACCCATTACAAACTAATGAAATACATTAAAAAAATTAAAATACATAAAGAAACTAATAAAAGATACATTAGCCAAGACCTAAGAAATTAAAGTTACAAGCACCAGTAATCCTGTAAGTCATTTCCTCCATATCCACCATAATACTAGGTAAAACTACTGAAATTACCATGACTATAACTATTTGATGATCCACCTATTTGGGAATCACGAGTTCTTTTCTCCATGATTTCCTTTGTTTAGAAGCAAAATAATCACGTTTATAGAATCAATATCTTTCTCTATATATTCTTTATCTTGTCTTTTAGGATCAAGCTTAATTTGTTAAGTTCATTTTTTTCTTAATGTACTTTGTTACGTTTATTAATAAATTAATTTAAAAATTAAATATTTATTAAAATATTTAATAATACATGATTAGTGAATTTTTTTTACTTAAAATAATAAATAGTAGATAAATAGCAGATGAATAGTATATGAGTCCCACATGGATAGTGTTTTGGAGACCATCTCCAAATTAGAAGATGTACTATTCACAAAAACTCCAAAATCTCTAAATTTTTAGAGATAAGAGTATGTGGTTGAATTTGTGTTTGTTGGGTCACTCTCCAAATGTGAAGATTTAGACCACCTGTTGGAGATGCTCTTAACGGAGCAGCCCGACTCGTTGTTCAACAATGATTTCATTCCTTTGAAATAGACATGTAATGGGTCACCATCCATGTTGAGCAGATCATTCCAAAAAAACAAAGACAATAATAGCTAGCACTTTAATAAGCAACAGTGTGTTCAACACTGGAGCCTTGGAATTAAGTGCTAAATGCGTATATCTGTGAAGTTGGGCCACTAACGTTCACAGACCTTTTCAAATTTCAACACCTTCAATTATTTTATCATTTAAACTCATATACCCGGAGCCGGCCAAACATCATCTGCATTTGCTCACCCACGAGACTGTTTCCGGGGGAATTTATTTCCCCACTCCAAACAGAGCCTTTCTCCTTCTAAGCCAAATTGAAATTGACAGCATAGTACAAGTCATACCCATCACTCTCTCTCTCTACCCTCGGAACAAATACAAATACAAATACAAATTCCAATCTGGGTGCATTTTTTTGTCAGGCAGCAAAAGAGAAACAGAGGAGAAAGCTAAGTAAAACACAACATGGGCACTGCTTCAAGCAAACGTAGAACCAAACCAGGCCACAAGGATGCTGCACGTCTAATGGAAACTGTAAGGTATTTGGAGGAGGAGGAGGTGATGGAATTGAGGTGCAGGAGAGAGCAAGAGAGTCGAGCCCACCAGCGGCAGGCGAGCTTGTCCGCCGCCACCCGAAGCTGAATGGAAGAGGGAGAGGAAGATGTGGAAAAAAGTTGTTAGGAGGCTACGAGAGAAGTTGGAAGAGAAGGAAGAGATGATCTGTGAAATGGAAGAGGAGATGGTGGCAACAAATGAAGAAGAGAAGAAGTGGGAGAGTCCGGGACAGTTGTTTTTGCTGGAGCAGATGAAGGAGCAACAGGCTCAGAGGGAGGAGGCTGTGGAGAAATGGAAGAGACTTTACCTTGCCATCAAAACAGAGCTTGACAATCTCATCTGCAGGACATACCAAGGTACCTTACACAATACATATCTGCAACTCTTGGATCTTTACACCCCTATAATTTCAAGAATGAAATGGCTTACATTCAATTCTATTCTCACCTTTTTTTTTTAAATCAAACATTTGTCTTGGGTGATATTGAATTTGACGATTTTACATGATAATCTTTATAATTCTCAAAAGTATTTTATTATATTTATATATAGTTAAGACCCATTTGAATTTAACAAATTATTTCTTATGATTCTGGGACCTATGCTTATCTTCTAAGAATTTATGCAGCAATTTGAGTATTCTCTCTCTCAAAGCAGGAAATTTCCTTGTTAAGTCTTTTTGTTATTTGAAAAAGAGATTATGCAGAGAAGAGAAGCAAGCATTTTTAGTAGTTTTTTATTTTTATTAAACTCTAATAGATCCTATGATATGATCCCTTAAATGGATAGAGAGCTCTGCATAATTTTGTGTGGTGTAGGTTTCTTCATTTCGATCATTCTATATTTTGATTTTTCAATATCTTGCATTTATTAAAATTTAAATGCTAAAATTACAAGGTTAAGATAATTGATGATGGCGATCCTCATAAGACTGACACAATTATGTTATTTTAGTAAAATAACAGATTTTTATTTATTTAAATACACAATGTAGGCCAGTGGACCCTCTCGTATTTAAGATCTAGCTGTATAGTATTTGAAAAATAGAAACTTAGGGCAAAGAATATTTTTAGCCATAAAATTTAGATTCACCAAAATCAATATTTAAATGAATATTAATTTCAATGCACGCTAATAATCATTTTTTATCTCAATTTTTAATGTCATACTCCATAGCTATGTTTTTAGTATGATGGGATCCGATTGCCCAATACACGTCAGGTGTTAAAAATTTAATTTTATGTTACCATAACTAACCTTTCACCTTCGCATTGTGTCACCTTATCATGGTTATTTTCAGACATTTTTTCTAGTTGGATAACATTTTGAAATCATTTAAAAGACAGTTCGAGTATTAATGTATTAATTCTAAATGACAAAATCTCGCCCTTTGAACTCTACTCCAGGCAGGGATTCAAAAAACGCTTCAAGCGAGATATCGGCCGATATCTAAGGTGAGATGATTCCTCCTCCTTTTTTTTAAATGAAAATATCGGCTGATATTATTTATCTGAATTAAAAAAAATAAAAAATAAAAAATAAAAAAAAAAGATTTTATATCAGCCAATATTTTGGCAGGATTTTTTTTTTTTTAAATTCGGCTGATATTCAAGATATCGGTCAATATTTTGAGCCGATACATTACGGTGATATCGTTGAAATCCTCTTTCCTAAACCGATACATATTCTATCGGCCAATATGTATCGGCCTTAAAAACTATTTTTATTTAAACCAAACAGTTAACCTTTCAAAAGCCGTGAAGAGTTTTTCTCCTATATATCATTGCTCATTTTATTTTTTCTTTTTAAAACTTTGTAAGTAAAAAAAACAATTAAGAAATCTCGTTTCAAATTCATACAACAAAAGTTTATTGTTACAAATGTAATTTTTGATACACACAAGAAACTTTGTTCCAACATTATTCTCATATATATATATATATATATTCAACTTAGAGGAAGTATTCTCTTATTGACTTCAGCTGTGAAGTTAGGTTGTCTCTTAAGATCAAAATCGTACCTAATGTTCACTTACCAATCAGGAGAAAAACATATTATGTTTATTGACTTTCTATAGCAATATTTCTGCATTGTTTTCTTCTCGTTCTATACCGGGCTTGGATTTCCATCCTTGACCTGTTCTTAAGGGAGCATATTACGGGCGAAAATTCTAACTCTAGGTAGGATCCACTGGCCAAATCAGACATAAACGAGGGCTGTGGACTAATCTACGCAGTATCAATTCCATAAATCACTGTCATTAAATTAATTTAATGAATTTTCTAATGAGATTAATTTTTCAACGTGGATAATCTAGAATTCTTACATTTGAGAGAGACGACAAAAAAAAAAAATGGATTCATGGGCAGAAACCAGTAAAGCCCTCTCTCTTGCTAAGATAATGCTTTGTTCATTTTCAATTAAAACAAAATTTTGTCGCAAATATTAAAGTGTCGATTTTTTGCAACTTAACATGAGACTAATTTTTTTTAACATTTGTTGGATAATATGAATAAAATCTACTATCTATTTTTTTAAGAAATAGACAAATAACCTAATAAGTCGGAAAAAACACACACAATCCATCTCCATCCAGGCTGTGCCCTAGTCAGGCACTATTAATCTGCACAAAGCCATATTATTTTAAGGTGGGCTCACTGGACCCTCAGCTTTAGGACCCAATCTCCCACAATGTCCCAATAAACAAAGAAGAATGTACTCTGACAAAGGGTCACGAAATACAGACCTAAATATCTGGGGCTACAGTGTTTTTGTTGAGGTCTTTATATGCAAGCACATAGCTTTTCCATCTCAAGGGGTGGCCTTGAAAAAACGTGATAGGCTACAAATAGACACTAGATTCCAATTAAATTTTCTAATTTTTACTCTCTTAGTCGAATCAATTCACACGACACATTTGTTTATTTGAGCTTAATTTTGATTGCACTACAAATTATTGTTGGTTGCAGTAATGATTAGTCTACAGACAGCAATCACACATGGATAGAGTTGATGAAAGTGTACCATATCACTAATTTAAAACTTAGAACGCTATTATTTACATTGATTAAACTAACTCAAAAAAGTGAACATCCAATTACCTTAAATTGTCAGTTGATTTATTTTTTATCTTTCTATTCGGTGATTGGGTGAGAGTTATCCTTGTTGATCAAAAGGGGGCAAACAGTAAAAGGAGAATATTTTACCTGGGGACGTCATTGAAGTCTGCTCCATAATGTAAAAGGCCAGCAATGCACGCTTGTTATCAATTTTGTCTTACTTGATAGTACATATTTTACTTGAGAACTTCTTGGTACTGTTCATGCTGTTCACGGTACCTCGAGTAATTATTATCATTCAGCAAGAAATGATCAGTGGGGCTCACCAAAGACGACCTAGACTGCCTTCTTGTTCTATTTTTCTAACCATCAAGGAACATGCAGAAATGTACTACTCAAACAGATTATGAAGAACTGCACATTCCGCAAGTTCTTGATAGCTTGATAGAGGTATCCATGTGATGAAGCTGATCAGAAGGGCCGCTGCCACGGCGGGTGCTTCTAATTCACTGACTTCGCCTAATTCAAACATCGACCTCACTGGTACAACAGGTGGATGCTGAACATGAACTTGTTTTGTAGGTGAAGGACTTTGGTGGGGAGCTGAGGAAGAGAATATGATGGCAGGGCTGCAAAAAGAGTTGAAGGACAAGGAGGATACAGTGGAAACACTAAAAGCTCAGATCTCAGCCATGGAGAATGAAGAAGCCAAGAGGGAGAGAGAAGTGGACATACTAAGGCAAAGCCTCCGAATCATGAGCAACTCAAAAAGAGGCAATGTTAAAAAGAGTCTCTCTCGAAGTTTGCGCTTGTGAAACAGACCAATGATCAAGAGTAGAAAGAGGTGATCTGATGAATTTAAGATCAGGAAAAATGTGATCATATGAATTTATGAGTTCCTTTTCTTCAAAATTTGGTACTTAAAACCTTGTTTAGCAAGATCAAACAAACCAACCCCACCATCTCCTCAGGAGTGTAATGTTGCTCATGATCTTTCTGTATCCAATTTAATCATGCAAAACCAATACATTTACAGGAACTATAAAATGTTATCAAACACAAATGTTGTTTTTCAGAAAGGTATTGAACACAATTTGGCACCCATGGATGGTAAAAAAGAAAAAAAAACCTCTTAATTAGTAAATTCTGATGTTACTTATCCTTAGAAATTTGAACAGAAGATGAAACCCTAATGAGCAAGCAAGATTTCAAGCAGTTTTAAGTTGAAATGCATCCCAAGTCCATTGGGAGATCTTCTAAGCATCAGGTCCTTGATATGATGATCCCACTATGCACAGATACTCGAAACCAGGGGTTAAAATTCGGTTCGGCTGATATATCGGCCACGAAATTTCTCTCTCCTTTTTTAATTTCTGAGTTTAAAAAATGGAATTTTTTTTTAAAAAACATCTTAATACATACATATCGGCCGATATTCACCGATATCGGTGGAGATATTGACTAAGCCCACAGGCGAAATGATTTTTTTTTTTAAAAAAAAAACCATCGACATCGGCCGATACATATCAGTGATAAAATTCGAAATATCGCCCGATATTGGTGGAATATGGCCGATACAATACGTATCAGCTAATATATAAAGAGTTTAAAATCCGATATATATCGGCCGATATTAAAACTTCTGCTCGAAACTAGTGTGATGAAAAAGTTTCTTTTTTAATAGACTAGAAAGTCAGAGATTGTAGAGATGAGAAAAAAATAAGCTGAATAAAATTTTCTTTAAATTATAATCACTCGTCTTGAAAAAGTAAAAGAAGCCTAGTCTAATCTTGACCAACCATTACTAACTTATTCTTTATGCATGCTGATGAAAAATAAACAAAATAGTTTTATAAAGATGGAATCAATAAAACACCTTAAAATTTGGCACCTTCTTTATCCATCATCAGGCCACCACTTATCTAATGCATATCTGAATCACTATTGCCAAAGCCATGTGATTAGTGTTGAGAGGAAAAATGTAGAAATGGACAAAATTTAAGAAAGATTAATTCTCTGTATGTATTTCTTGTATTGAAGAAGGAAAGTATATATGTATGTATTAGAATACAAGGAGCCAATCAAGGTGGAAAATGAAAGAATAATCAATTACACCTAATGATATCTTTCAGTCAACTCTTGAATAAGACACGTGAAAAATACACTATCTTCAATATTATTTACAGCATTCCCCCTCAAGTTGAAGCGAAGATAAACCCAGCTTGCCTAAAACATTATCAAGCTGTGATCGATAAACAACCTTTGTGAGCATATCAACAAGCTGATCACAGAACATCAGCAATGGTTTAGAGGCGGCAAATCTTAATCCAATTAGAAATTGCTGGAACAAAATAATTTAGAGGTAGTATTTTCCATGACATGATGTTCTACTTTCGCACTAGAAAGAGCAACAACATTCCGTTTCTTGCTTCGCCAAGAAACTTGATGAGATCCCAAGAAAACACAATACCATGTGGCCGAGCGACGATCGTCAGAAGAGCTAGTCCAATCAGCACCCGAGTAACCACAAATTGCCATTTGAGATTGTTGTTTAGAATAACCCTCGTACAAGGTAAGTCTTAAGATAACGAAGGATACAAAACAACAACTTATTGAATGACCATTGTTGCTGCCCTTGTCAATACTTTACCTTTCAGAGCACACCATATGAAAGTTTGTACTCTTGGAGGGGCAAGGCCCATCCAAGCAAAGCCAGTGGTAGGCTTCTACTCGCTATATTGATGTAGGGCTGAGTGGATTATCGCCTTCACAGAGAATACACCCGAGGAGTCTCCAACCCAAAGAAAATCTTCCTCTTCTTCAACCGCTAAGGGAAATTCTGTCAGCCTTTGATTTAGTTCCTCATAGCTCTCTTGTTCTAAAACCCTCGAATTACGGCCAAAATTCAATTGCCAAGAAATCGTGTTATGCGTATGCCTAGAGCCCATGCTTGTCTATCCCTCGCTATCCTATAACTTATGGTTCAAAACATTCAATATACAATAAAGAGAGAGATTTCCTATCCACAATTTCTCTTTCTTTTTCTTATTTCTTATTATTATATCAACAACTACTCCAACAACATAGGATAAATTTGGCCTAGTGATGGTGCGATAAATAAGTTTACTCACTAATTTCTGATAAAATATGGGATTATCCAGTGGAATTCCATCTGAAGTTGACAACTTAGTATTGACATCGAAAGGAGTGCCTACGGGCTTGAATCTAGAATATCCTGCATCCTGTAAGAGGTCTCAAGCATATGTTTGTAATGACCCGCTCCGCTAGCACAATATTGTCTGTTTGGGTCTAAAAATAAGCCCTCACGGCTTTGCTTTGGAGCATGCGCCCATAACACACTCCAAAAGGCCTTGTGCTAGAAGGGGGGGCGTCTCAACTTATATCCCATGGCACTCCCAACTCTCTGGGGCTCTGGGCGATGTGGGACTTTCAACACCCTCACTGGCACTTTTCTCTCTTTCCCACACCGCCCCTCAAACACAGGGGAATCACAATTTTCTTTGAGAAAGAGAAATCCCTTCAGAAGAACGAGCAACTTCAATCCCTAGAACATAGCGGAGCGGCCCTAGATCTTTGATATCAAATGAGTGCCTTAAATACTCTTTGAAGGCAATAATAGCTGGAGCATCATTTCCAGTTAGAACAATGTCATCAACATAAACAATAAGAAGCATTACAACAGAGTTGACACGATATACATTATCAAACACAAAGTGGTTTCCTTGAGAACGAGAAAAACCATACTGCAATAAAGCATTACTAAATTTGTCAAACCAAGCCTACAGAAATTGCTTGAGACCATAGATAGCCTTCTTGAGTTTGCAAATTGATCCTTGCTCCAGGTGTCAGAAACCTAAGAAGTGGAATCATACATACTTCTTCTTTTAAATCACCATGAAGAAATGCATTTTTGACATCCAACTGATAAGAGGTCATTGATGTGTGGTAGCAATGGATATCAAGACCCAAACATATGTGATTTTCGCCACAGGAGAGATGGTTTTCTGATAATCAATCCCATACGTCTGTGTGAAGCGTTTGGCAACTAATCTGACTTTATATCGAGGAATTGAACCATTGGGATTGTGCTTTAGAGTGAAAGCACATTTGCAAGCAACATGATTCTTTCTAGAGGAAGAGAAACCATCTCCTATGTATGGTTTTCTCTAGTGTTGCCAATTCTTCTTCCATTACTGCCTTCCAGGAGGGATGTCTAAGAGTTGTATCGATCCTCTTTGGAATCTTGGCGTTGCCAAGATTAGTTAGGAAGCTACGGTAAGATGGAGAAACATAAAGATAGGACACAAATCGATCAATGAGATGATTATTACATGCACGCTTATCTTTACAGAGTGCAATAAGAGGTTCAAGTTTAGTAGGAGACGGATCTAAGCCATTGCCATATGGTTGTGTGGTGTCATGTTGAGCTGTGGAGTTATGTTTCCTTCATTGATACACAATGGTGGGCTTGGATTTGACAGAAGTATCAATATTTGTTGTGAGTTTGAAAATTAAAAAAAAAAAAGTGTTAGCTGGGATACTTGTATGACATTTTTTTCATTTGATCGGTTAAAGCAATTTAACCAGGATTGAGTGGTATGCCCACAAGAGAGTACCCTCCTCTATCATGGGATAATTCTTTTTTTTTTTTTTAAGACCAAGGTATCCAGACGTCTCACCTGACTAATCCTTGGGGCATGTGTAAACCTCCCAATTCGCACACGCTGGGTACAGAACTAAAGGGAGTGTCCCTTTTTGTGTTTAGGGGGGCTTGATCCCAAGACCTACCACAAACAAGGGTAGGAATTGACCATCAAGCTAACTCCTCAGGGTTTATCATGGGATATTCTTTTTAGGATAAAATTTGTCAATGTGATGACTTCAACTACTTTTCAAGCATCAATTACCCATTAATAGCATGCACTACATTTGCTTTACGTTCTACCAACTCTATTCTCTGTGATTCCAACCTATCTTTCAAATCTTGTGAAAACCATGTGGATCTGCGTAAAAGTCATGACAATACAAGCAACACATAGCTGCTGCCACTATCATAGCCTTCTCCCCAAGAAGTGATAACTTGTTATGATATCAAACATATGTAGCACGTAATAGGTCCCTCACGTGAATACCTGAATTGCTAAATGTTTTGAAGATGGTATCTTCCAAAATATCAATTATCCAACCCATTCTCAATATCAATCAGCCACTTTGTTCCTTATGGGTCTGTTTGGTAGGCCATTCAAGATAGATTGAGGACAGTTTTTCATTCAGAATGAGAACAGTACTTCCTTCGTAAGGAGACTAAAAGTGGCACAAAAAGCAAGAATTAGTCATTCCCAATGTACTCTTTCAGAACCTTTCTTTCCACCAAACAGACTACAATTTGGCTTACGGGTGGCTATGTGCATCTAGAGTTTTACCTAACGCCCTTGTACTTGGGGAGAGGTGGGGGTCTTGGGATTCTTCGTCGTCAAAAAAAAAAAGATTACACAATTTACTCTTCAGAACCTTTCTTTCCACCAAACAGACTAATTCTCTCTGAACCATTCCCATTCTCAATGATTCTTTCTCGTTCTAGGTACCAAACATGACCTGCGATTTCAACCCAAATTGACAATGATCCAACCTATTCTCAACATCAATCTTCCAATCTGTTTTCTAGGATTTCAACCCATCCAGCCAAACTTGTGCAAAATCCAATTTATGGCAGGCACAGAGATACGAGCAACACGTATTTTCTTACTTGTTATGCACTGCCATTAGCTAATTATAACTTTCCTGTCATAGTTCAAGTTGCTGAGGTAGGCTTTAATATAGTGGGGAATTGTTCTTGATCCATCGATAACCTTACTCAGTCATCTGTTGAAGCTTTCTTAGGTGGCATTCTTTTAGTCCCATTCCCCCAAAGGATTTGACACATGCACTCTCTTTTCATATCTAAGAGACCTAAACATGCTCTTTTTTCGCTTTCTGCCAAAGAAATCAGAAACTAGCTATAATACAATTTTGAGGTAAAGTAGTACCACATCCTTTAGATGGTAATCTCATTCGACTCAGATCATACCTAAAGTTCGTGGTAAAGAACATAACAAAAAGGAAAATAGATTGTCAATACGACGAGCGTAAACATAGAAGATAGCAGAAGAGTACCTTAAGATGAGAAGGCACAAAAAAACGGAAGGATAAGAACCCACCAAAAAAGAGGAGGAACAAAAGAGAGGAATTCTTCAAAATATTTATTTAATTCTAGACAGAAGATTTACAATGTCTATATACTGTTCTAAAACCCAAAAGATGGAAAAAAATCCTACTCCAACGGACCAACTGTTATTAACTTTTAATTGTAGGCATCGATTTTGATAAAAAAAAAGGAAAAAAAAAAAAAATTCACCCCTCATTTCACATATTTGGATCATAACTTCTCAAATGCAAATCTTGGTGATAAATAAGAGATCCTATGGGATAGATAACTCGAGTCCATCCCACAAAAACATTTTTCTGCATTTTGGACTCTATTCAGGCCTTAAAAGACGGATCAGAAAATAAATGGCCAAAATATCTAACATTGATTTCTAAAAGTACCAAAATGGAAATGTATAAGGGTGGTGCTCCCCCATCTTCTCATCTCTCTCCTCTTCCTCTCTCCTCTTGATAATGAACCAAAAAAGGAGGAAGGCGCCATTTTATGCCAATGGTTCAGGACCCAAATGGGCCACTCTTGATTATTCTCCCTAAAATGCTTCCTCCAATGGAATGACTTGACAAGAAAGAAGACACCAAATGCATGGTGGCTTCCAATCCTACAATAGAACTATGATCTGAAGATCAGTTGTGTCAAATGTTAAAGATAGTGCACTGAAGCCAGGAAAGTCCCTCTCTGAGCAAGCATTATAATACACTGAACTATCCCACAAAGAGAACCTTGTTCTTGAGTACTTATCGGTGTGGAGACTCTCACATGTCCATGGCCAATTTTTATCAAACTCTCGATTCTATAGTAAGGTGATACATGCAAAGGAGTGGGATATTAACACTTCAGATGCTAAACTCGGGCAATATCAAGAAGCATCATGAACTGTTGTGATCTTCAATTGAGGGGGGAAACATCATCAAATAATTAAGCAATTAAGATTCTAAATTATTTGCATCAACAGTATATATACAAGTTCAGTTCAAACACATTTTATGACTTTAACAATACAGCTATCCCTGATTAGATGAACTTCCCCCTACTATTTATTAAATATAAACATTTTACACGAAGAAATGTAGCAGAATGGCACAGTTGATACCTCATGAAGATTGACCTAAGGTGTGATCTAAATTCTGGAGCTGGAAGAATGATTGCAGAAATCACAGAGCCAGGTCAGGTAGTTAAGAAGTCACTCTCATTGGAAAGCGAATTGTCGATGGTTCTGTAGTTTGATCTCACACTCTGCAGAAGACACACATTTCTTTAAGAAATTTCACACCAAGGAAATAGCATAGAAACAAGCATTCTGCACATCTCCTTTCAAAAAAAGTGCCATGCGCATCCATTTCTTTACAAGTACACGCAATTCACCTTATACATTTGCAGTTTTTATATGCACATACTGCATTTATACATGTTAGATTTCAGCATATCCTATTCTCTATATTTTTTCACTAGTAATCATAAAAATTCCAAAGTTATAACATCAGTACAAGTATGAAGCCAAATCATTGTACTGTGACATCTGAGTCTGTATCAGGAAAACCAAGCATGTCTAAGTTTAATGCTCCAGTGTAGTAGGAAATCCTAATAATTTCATATTGCAGCAGTCTTTTTCATTGCATGTCAAGCATGAGAGAGGAACAATGCATTTCATGCATTCCCTACAATGCATAAATTTAACAGCTACTTCATAAAATTGACTGTTCAAAGTATTAAATATGCAGCATCGAAGATCTTATTACAGACAAAGGTGTTACGAATGAGGTATGACATGCTACATTGCAGCCAGAGCCAAAGAAAATTATGTCCAGTTTCCTTTTCAACTCTCTGCAATGCAATAGCTGCAGGCATGTTTGCGGTGCATTGGCATGAAACAGTTCAACAGAAAACAAGAGTATATAAATACATTGTAGTCCTATCAATGAGATACTATTTACAGCATGATTTAAAATTGATTGTATGTTGTGAGAGTTCTACAATGTTTACACTGCCACTGCAAAGCAGCAGCAGATGAGCAGATCCATATTTACTAATATAAAGCTAAAAAAATTGCAGTTGAAGAAGAGCTGCCTGAATATGAAATGAAGGGAAACAGTTTTTTTTTCTTTTTTTTCTAAAGGTAAATGTATTAATCACAAAAGAGAAAGAAATACAATCAAGAGACCAAACGACCAAACAAAAACAGCCCACCACCCAAAAAAAGAAATCCTTACAAGAAAAGCAGCCCCGCTAGAAATTACATGAATTTATTTACAATTTCTGAAGACAGCCAAACCCTGGCGCACCGTTTCATCGCCAGCTGAATTTGCAGTTCTTGGGACCCAGGAAACCATAAAACTAAAAGATGCAATGGAGTGACAAATCCTTTCAACTTTATCTAAATAGATCCATGGGCAAATCTCCTTTTAAAATACTCCCTACAACCCCCAACTCTTCCATCTCCATAAAGCATGAAATTCCACTTCAATTGCTGCTCCATTTGGAAGAGGACCAGCAAAAGAGATCCTAGTCTCTCCGGACTCATTTCTAATGATCCCAACATAGCTTGTTAGACCACGATCACGCACACAACTACCATAAAAGTTAAGCTTAAGGAGACCCATATCTGAAGGGGACCAAGAAACTTGCATCAAGGTATCCAAATCTAGCTTAACATAATCCACCGATGTCCAATCCCTACAGATATTTGAAATATTTATCCTCCGAAATTTATCCGAATCCACAATCCACCAACCAACTCGAAACTTAATCACATTAATAACTTGCAATGTAGAAGACGCCTTTCTCTGAAAAACCCTTTTATTTCCTTCCAACCTGATAGAACACACTATGCTCAATAATGTCACTGTCCAAAGGTTTCTTCTAAAAGAACTAGCAACCAAGAGCACTTCTTCATTGATCATTTCACACCATGTTCTCGGAACACAAAAATCAATATCTAAGAGTTGAAGGAAGTGAAACCAGATCTGAGATGCAAACCTACAATGAAGAAGATGATACACTGACTCTGCATTGGACAAGCATAGAAGATAAGCATTAACAATAATCATTCTCCAAAGTCTTCTCAAGACTAGCAAGCCACCCAAAAATCAATAGCCAAAATCTTCTTAAGACTAGCAAGCCACCCAAAAACCTTCACCATAAAAGAAGCATCACCCTTCTATATTTTTCGATTAACACGAGGAACATCACGAATACACAACAACTTTCTACAAAAAGACTTAACGGAGAAGAAACCATGTGAATCAAGATCTCAAATTCTTCTATCATATCCACTTCTTACCACAAAACTCTGCTGAGAAGATCCATTAAGGACAACTGCCCCTCCATCATCCAATCCTCTAAATCTCTTCTAAACTGAGGGCACCAAACGACCTTATTTTGATGGAGATCATTATACTCTTTGACCTTTGACTCTTTATTAGCTGCTAAGGAAAATAGCGAATGGAATTTTTGAGCCGGGGAAACCTCACACAACCATCTATCAATCCAGAAGAAAATATCATCACCAGTGTAAGTACGATATCTAATATCAAGGTCAAAGACCATCAAGATCGAATAAACTCCTTTCCAGAAACCAGAAGCCCTTTTAGAAGAACTTGCAATCCTCCAGTCATTTCTATTCAACTAATACTTTCTATGAATAATAACTTCCATAGACCATCTGAAAAGGTGGTCTTATGCCGTTGGTGTGGTCAGCCAATTCATGAAGGCGCCACAGGATACTCATCTTCATGTTGTCTTCCGTATCCTTCGCTACATTAAATCTCATCCAGGACGGGGATTGTTCTTTTGCTCGACAGACTTCTTTGTTTGTCCATAGTTATTCCGACGCAGATTGGGTTGGCCCTCCTGATGACCGTTGCTCTACCACTGGTTATTGCGTCTTCTTGGGCTCCCATTTGGTCTGCTGGCATAGCAAGAAGCAGTCTGTTGTTGCTCGCTCTAGTGCTAAAGCCGAATATCGTGCAATGGCTAATACTACGGCTGAATAACTTTGGATCCGTCAGTTTCTTACATAATTGGATTTTGCTCCTGTTGACCCTCTTATGTTATATGACAATCAGGCGGCCATCAACATAGCTTCCAATCCGGTCTTTCATGAGAGGATCAAGCACATTGAGGTTGATTGCTACTTCCTTCGCCAACATATCTCTAAAGGTCGGCTTGTCACTCCTCATCTAAAATCTATTGATCAACTTGCCGACATTTTTACCAAGTTCGTTCCCCGAGATCAACTTGATTCGGTGGTTAGCAAGCTGTGATTACTCGATATCTTCGAACCCGCCTGAGGGGGAGTGTTGTGGGACCCAACCCATTTCGGGACAGATTTGTCCAGGTTCAATTTATATCGAATAGTCAACGTAGATTAGTTGTCTAACAACTTGTAATTATCCTTTTAATTTTTTATTCCTTTTCTGTCAGCATGATTGATTCCCTTATGTATTATTTATACATGTACCAAGCTACAATTTTAATATACTGAATACTATACAGAAAGAAAAGAATCCTTCTCCATCTCTCCTCCTCTTCTTCTTATTTTCATTCTATTATTCAACAACCTTCTATTCCAGGTACTCTTATCTTCTTCCTCCTCTCTTGCTTTCTTCTTTCCTCCCACACCCTTTTCCGCCATTACCAGTCCCAGAATTTTCTTCTCTTGCTGTTGTGACACCCTTAAACCCATCCCGTCGTTGCTGTTTGCTGCTGCTACCTTCCTAGAACCAAATCTGCCTTTTGCCTGTGCCTGGAAACCCTTCCCTAAGAATAGCCCCTTGTCCAAATCCCTTCCTTACCTTCGGCCATCCCTAAAACTTCTCCCATCTGTTTCGCCCCTCTAAAATCTACCCTACCACTTTCTTCTAGGCCCAAAACCTTTCCTACCACCTTCACCCCTCCCTAAACAGTCTTTCGTTGCTGTTCCAAGATCCTTTTTGGCCTTCCTATCTCCAAAAACAGTCCAAACAACCCACCATACTGCTGTCCTAAGCCCTTTTTAGACCCTTACTTAGCCCACACAGTATTTGCTGCCCCTTCCCTAGAGATCCCTACTGCTGCCGCCCCTCTTCCATGGCCTATCCTACTGATGCCGACCCTTCTTAAGCCTTCCTCCACCTTAAACAGTCCCTTTATTGCTGTTCTGAATCCTTTTTGGACCTTTCCCTGCCCCCGATACCCCATATAATCCCAAGTACTGCTGCCCAATCTGTTTTTTGACATCTTTTTGATATTATATAATTAGATTTAATCCTGTTTGATGAGGAATCTATGTGTTTGTGAGACCTGATAAGCCTCTTTGTTTTGAGGGTCTTCTATTTTGAGCTATAACTTGATTTGGATTAAAATATAATTGTTTACATTGAATTCCTTGAGTTTCTTGATTGCTTGTAGTGGATTTCTATACTCTGAATAGCGATTATTAATTTGCTTTTAATTTCAGCCCCCATACTTTTACTTTATATCGATTTCTTGTTATATCATAATTGCATTTAGGCATTTAAGGTCCCCATTAGCGTGTCCTGCATCAATACCAGACCTATTGCTTTCTGTCACCGAATTTTTTTCTTTTCCCCTTTTTTTGTACCATGCTGCACGTAAACTGTAAGATAATACCAGAATGCATATTTGCTACAATATATGATTAAGGTCAAAACAAGGTATTTATCTGCCACATTTAAGGAAAAAAAATTAAAGGTTAAGTGATGGGGTCAACCAAGTGCACAAATTCAGGTGGAATGGCATGCTAGCTCTTCAGAATACTGGAAGAATAGGTGTGCATTCAACATATACTTAAGCATCCAAAATCCCAAAATCCAGAACACCATCATCAAAGATATTATCCAAAAAGAAAGATTCAGAGAGATGATTATAGATATGGAAGGCACCTCTAAAAGTGAAATATAATAGAAGTCTTCCATATGCTGCATGAGTCCGCTCCCATCTCTGATTGACTGGATGAAATTTATCTCAGCATGCAATATCTTTTCAATGAGTTCTCTCTCCCCTTTTAACTGCATAAACGTCCCAACATTTTAAACTTGCAACATAAATAAAAACTGTCATTTATCAGTTAATCCATTTGAGTGACAATGAAGAAATTTCATTTAAAAGAAGTATAGATTTAGAAGTGTGCACACAAACAATCACATACACAAAGGGATTAATCACAGTGACAAGAACCCAATAATGATAAGCATGATATAAAGTGTTCTCCATAGCTAGATTACAAACCCCAACAACTGACTTTGCCACTTCCAATTAGATTCACTATTCCTAAGAGTCCTCCACAAAACATATGATCTCTAATTTTATATAGTACAAAAGAATCCAAGGCTCCTTTGATATATTTGCAGCCCAAGAAGCTCATCCTCTTGAAATTTAGAGTTAAGGAGTGGGTAAAGTTCAGTGGGGGACCCATTAGAGAAAAAAGGAGGTGCCTTTACGAGACTGGAAGGTTGGGATAGATTGGAGGAGGATAGGGGTTTGGAAGAGGAGGAGATGTTGTCCAAAATACAAAGAGGTGGTGTAGGAACACCTTATGTTAGAAGAGGTTGAATGGAGACAAAAATCAAGAGCTTTATGGAAAAAGGAGGGGGACAAAAATACTAAATTCTCTAGTGTTCGGAGAATGGATAACTACATCAACTCTATTGTGGTAGACGGGTAGGAGAGTGGTGGATAAGGAAGGAATTAGGAAGCGGTGCAACGGTATTTCTCTAGCATTTTCCACCCTTCATCGGACCACCTGCCCAGGCCGTCCTCTCCCACGCTAGTGGCACCTAGCCCCCTCTCACCTCGGCATGGCCCCTCATGGCCCTTCTCCTCTGGTATCTCCTTCTCTTTATTATTCAATTCTATCTTTGATTTATCTACTTGTCATTTGCTCGGTTGGTCTTCTTGTGAAGCATTTCAAGTACAAACACAGTGGAGAAGATCTATCCTAGTGACCTCCCAACAACACACTTCTACGATTCTCTTGAGGATAATGGCAAGGTCGATACAAGCATCTCATCTCGGGTTTCTTCTGCATCAACAACTTTCAAGTTCACACTACTTTTTGACATTCGGCGACAGGAGGGGGTGCGATTTTCTATCACGAGTTTCTCTGAGCTTATAGAATCTCATTATTGTGTTGGCATTCCCATAACGGATGTACATCCCTACAGATAATCTCCGGATACCATCTTACCTTAACTCTCCTTCCTTTTCTTGTCACTGTATCACTACCTTGAGGTCTATTGTATTCCCCTACCATACTTTGATGCATTCGCCGAATTCGTTCTTATGGTTTAACCCCCTACTGGAGGCTATCCATAGGGGCAGAACCTTTCCTTTCAGTACTTTAAGATTGACCTCTCTGAGGGACAACAGGGTAGATAGACCGGTTATGGACAGAATCCAATTCAATAGGATTAACGAGAGAAGAGAGTGACTAGAAAGGGACTTTAGCATGGAGGAAGTATAATTGCTGTAAATAGCCTAGAGGGAGACAAAGCTCCTAGACCAGACTACTTTAACTTGTGGTTTATTAAATCTTGCAGGGATACGGTGGCTCAGGACCTTTTCAAGATATTTATAGAGTTTCATGAGAACTGTATAATTAACAAGGGTTTGAAGAATTCTTTCATCACTCTCGTTCCGAAAATGGAAGGACCACTGGAGCTTTCACATTATAAACCCATTAGTCTTATAGGATGTGTCTATGAGCTTCTAGCTAAAATGCTAGCGAGTAGATTGAAAGAAGTTCTTTTAGAGATCATCGGGAAAGCAGAAGGAGCTTTCGTGGAGGATAGACAAATCTTATACGGCGTCTTTATAGCTAATGAACTGGTCCACATGAGGAATAAGACAAGAAACCAAACTTTCACTTCAAAATTGACATGGAGAAAACATACGATTATGTTGGCTGGAACTTTGTGAGATACTTTTTTTGAACATTAACAACTGCGAAATATATTAATAGAAAGAGAATGTACAATAGGGTCTACAAGGACTAAACACCAAAAAAATACAAGTGTCAATGTACAAGAAAGAAAAAACCATAGAACAAAAATACAAGTTGTTAAAATATACAATAAGAAAGTTCAAAGAAACATTAAATCTTTAGATCCCAAGAAAGAGGCTCGCCATCATGCTTGTGTATTCCCCATTTGGCTAGAAAGTCAACGACTCCGTTTGATGATACTTGTTCGATAGAATGGATTTCGACCCTCGGGTGGAGGAAGTGGATGAGAGCTTGCATGGAGGGTCCGTCTTATTCTGTATTGGTTAATGGCTCCCCATGCAGCTCATTAAAGCCTATAAAGGTCTTAGGCAACGGGACCGTTGTCCCCATTTATCTTCACATTAGTGGGTGAGGGCTTGAACAAGTTAGTGGAGTAGGTCCTTGGGTATTATTAGGGGTTTCTCAGTAGGAGGGAATGGACCTACGGTTACCACCTACAATTTGCGGACAACACCCTGTTCTTTTGCGAACCAAATAGAGAAGAGGCATTGGGTTATAAGACGTTCCTTCAGTGCTTCAATTTGGTTTCTGGACTTAGGATAAATTTAGGCAAGAGCACCTTAATTGGAATTGATATGGAGGATTCCTCATTTAAGATTCTAGCAGAAAAGATAAGTTGTGGTACAAGCAAACTACCTTTCACATACTTAGGTTTACCAGAAGGAGGAAACCTAGAGAAGATGGAGAGGACAATGGTGAGGTGGGATAGGAGCTAAATTTTCATAGGGAGAAGGGTGACTCTCACGAAGTCAGTAGTAGGAAATCTTTCCATCTATTACTTGTCCATTTTTGAGATGCCAAAAGGAGTGATAAGAAATATAGAGCTGTTTAGGAATTTTCTTTGCGGGGATAAGGACAAAAGAAAGAAATTTCACCTAGCTACTTGGTCAGAAGTGATCAAACCAAAATCCCACAGTGGATTAAGAATAATTACGCTAAAGGCTAGGAACCAGACTATATTACGTAAATAGAGCTGGAGATTTGGTAGAGAAAAGGAACCAATGTGGTGTAGAATTCTAATTGCAATATATGGGTTAGATGAGCCAAGTGATTGGAATATGGGGGAGAGGTCGAGAAATATAGGTCCCCTTTAATAAAGGCTTGGTGGAGAATTGGCAAGGGTGAAGATAGAATAGGGAGTATCTTTAATGAGAAACTTAGGTTGTTGGGTCAACATCTGCACTTGTTGTTCTGATTCAAGGCAACAAAGCCTATGGTTTATAGCAATCAGAGCTCTAGAGTCATGGAATACTGAGAGAGAAATTGAGAGAGCAACCGAGAGGGAGAGAAAGGGCACACTCACCTGGCTCAAAAAGGAGAAGGCAGACAACACTAATTCGGGAAACGGGAGGAGGCATGTGGCAAGGGAGGCAGGAGGTGTTGGTTTTTTTGGCTCAAAGGCCTTTGTTGTGCCTGGACTGTCTGTAAGGCCTAGTGGGCCACGTGAGCCCAGTCTTGTAACTTAAGCCCACTAGTATATAGTCTCTCTTTCTTTTCTTTTAGGGTAAGTTGTGTAGCACTGTAGAAGCAGCTGGTAAGAGAAGAGAGGAAACAAGAGAGGATTGTAAGACTGTGTAGAGAGGAGAGAGGGTGGCCAATCCTTGTAATCTCTGGTATTTCTCTTCAAAATGGATTTATCACGCTCCATGGATGTAGGCAATCTGGCCGAACCACGTATCTCTTGGTGTTCTTTCTCTTGTGTGTGATTTTCTCTTTGATTTGTGATTGCTTTGTGGGTTGTTCGCACAACAAGTGGTATCAGAGCTCCGGGTTCGGGGGGTAAGGAAATCACAATCACATACGCTGCAGATTTCATCTAGATCTGGTATTCTCGGCTGGGTTTCCAGTGGATTTCCTGTTCACTGAAACAGTGAGCGTTCACGAGGGGTTTCCATTGCAGCAGGCACCATCGCAAGGGACATCAGATTAGGTTTAGATCTGAACTCTGCAGGTTCTGGTTTTCAGAGAGCATGCAGGCAAGGGCAGTTGAGAACCCCAAGAGGAAAAGGGGTCCATCGCTAGTTGCAGATCATCGAACAGCTGTCAGCAGACTGTTCGAGCAGTGGCAGGGTGCAAAAATGCAGCAAGCAGGAAGGTGTGCAGGGATTGAAAGAGGGGATAGTAAATAAGCAAAAGGGGGTTTCTCGGTTTCCAAAGAAATCAGG